>JANHFY010019633.1:0-14395 GCA_027560095.1 Chloroceryle inda | reverse complement strand
AAGTGCTTTTTCCTATAGATTTGTACTATGTTTATAATACTACATTTATTTATATTTTTAACAGGTGAATTATCATGCTCGGAATTACCATCTCACTCCATTTACTATTGTCAATATTATGTACAGCATCAATAAGACACAGGTCAGTATTTGGTGTAAGTCTGTATCTGACCACTGACCACCATAGCACATGTACATTGACATCTTTAACTTTTTATGTAACTGGTAATTAAAAGCATGGCCATTGTAGGGGTTTGTCATTTTTATGGTTGGAGAAATGTTACAAGATCATTGTAAATTTTTTCATAAAGTAGTATTTTGTAGGGAAGATTTGCAGATAGTAGTAAACAAAAGGTCCCCAGAACTAATTTTTTTAATTTCAATTCTAAAAAAAAGAAATAAATTATGTGGGTAAAGGCATAATATTGCATAAATTTCCAGTTCTGCATGGAAATGGCAATCATGAAACTCAGATCAGAAAACAGAAATAAAAGAGTTTCTGGATTTCTCACAGGTGTGCTTTAACATCTCAAGATCATTTTATTCATAGAAAATGGTGTTAAGATGACAGATATGCCTCCAAAATAGTTGACAATTGTTTGAAATTATTGAAGAATGAAAGTTTCTTCAGAGTTAAGAAGTTAATTCTCCTCTGAATTTGGTCATAATGAAGTTTAATGGTAGAATTCTAGCCCTGTGCAGTCTGATGTTGCATTAATCCAAATACGTTGCATGTTTCAAAACATAGGGTCCAAGAGCTCTCTGGAAGGGAATGGGCAGCACTTTCATTGTTCAGGGCATAACCCTGGGAACAGAAGGCATCATCAGTGAATTTACACCTTTGCCAAGGTATTGCATGTTTCTGTTGGGTTTTTACTGCTTCTAAACACATTGATCATCATCTGTAGACTTACATTCAAAGTGTTAGAAATGTAAGGGTGTTTGAAAAATTTTACTTCATTATAACAATCAGACATTGAATATGTGTTTTAAACACAGTGTAGTTCTCTTGGCAAAGACATCCTCATAATTAAGAGACACTTTCTGGGAGCTTTGTATGGTTTGTCTGCCTGCTGATCTGGGTATAAAAAGAACATAGTTAATTGGTGTTCAGTATAATTCCACTGTAATAGAAAAAAATCATGTTTAATTTCCTATTTTGGTTTTCATTGTGTGATACTAGCAAATACTGTGTCCAAAGTAAAATTCCTAATCTCATTAATCTAAATACAGAAAACTGAAATGGCGACTGAGCCAGCACTGACATCCTGCTGAACATTTTCACTGTTCTTGGTAGGTAGGAGAACAGAATGGCCTGCATTAATAAATGAGAAGACATGGCAAATAAACAGTCTGTGTGGCTGTCAGCTTTGTCTTCTGTCCTCCTTTACCAACAGCTATATACACACTGTTCAGTCTTCTCATAATAAAGGCAGGTACAACTAAAAATAAGGGACTACATGTAAAGAGATACTCACTATTCTACTTCAGTGTTCATCTTCGGCGATAGTAGTTAGTAGTAGTTCTTAATTTAGATCCGAGACTCTGCCTATTTTTTTATATGGAAATAAAATTCCAGGATTATGGTAGAACATTGTGCAGTCTTTTTGCTTTGAGATACAAGCCTGATAAAGAAATTTTTGTCTGAAGACTTTTTATCAGTGTTTTTGTTTATAATGGGTCAAAGCTAAAAGTAAGGGCTGACAACTGTAATAGTATGTTTTGGGTTTTGATACAGATATTTTAAGAGTTAAGCAGGTTCTGTGAGAGAATTTATTATGTAAGACAGCTAAAACTCAGTGAAATAAAGGACAGTGAGATAATCAAAAGTTAGGAAAAGATACTTAACACTTGCAGAGCACACACTGAAGCCAGTGAAAAGACCTGTCTTGCAAAATACATTGGAGAGGCAGGCAAGTAGTTTGGCTTAAGGCTAGTTAAGTTTGAGGGGACAAGTGAGTTTGAGAATAGGATTAGCTTTCAGATGAGACAAGTGTCTGAGTTTAATGTGTGGGTGCAAACCAAGTACTTAAGGGACATGGCAACTGACCTGCTTTTAAAAATAAGAAATGTAAGCAGGCTGAATCAAACTACTATTACGATATATGCATGCTAATAAAAGTAAGTCTTTGCAGGTTCTGGCATTTAGCAAAAGCATTTCACACTTAATTTGTGTGGAGTGTGCATTTTGGTCAGCTCTGTGTCATAACTGAGACTCCCAGGCGTACAATTTTCCACAGCATTTCTTATTGTTCTTGGTATTAAATACTGTTGTAGGGAATGTTTACATTCACGGGACATGATAACAGTGTTTATTTTTCATAGTTAGGATTTCTGTCCAGTGTGAACAAGGATTTTCTTCTTGTGGATCAGGCATTCAATTGTTTGAAAAGTAGGCTGGTACTGCTGCCAAAAGAAACAATTCTTTCTGGTAGTACCTGCTCATTTCTTCCTCAATGCTACCGCCATCCTTGTGCCAACATAGCATATGAAGAGTTGCAAAATGAACTGTACTGGGGAAGTGATCTGTCTGAAATGGTCGTCTTGTATGTGCACCACCCCCTGCAGTTTTCTAGTGGATGGTCTCCCTTCCCTTTTAATGGTAGTGTGCATGTTTGGGCTATCACCGGGAGGTGAAGGTTATTGCTTTTAGCAGCATTGCCAGCAAATCTGACTTAAAAGATTATTTAAGTTCCAAAGGACCCAGGGAAGTGATGTGTTAAGTCCAATTCTATATTATACCATAAAAGCATCCCTTTGTTCTATGAGAGTGGCCCAGAAATGGGTGTTAACAATTTTGTGGCAAGTTGAATGTGGTTCTGTACTAAACAAACTTACTCTGTAGTTGTCCTTCCACTGGAGGAATAGTTGTATCTAGTGAATTGGCAGGTTCACACATTAGTTTGGCTGCTTTCATTTGCCACATTTTTTTAAGTATTATGGCTCAGTGGACATGATCCAAGAGTCCAAAATACATAACAGTAAATGATCTTTCCTTCCCCTGTAGTGACTGACCTAATTACTTAGGAAAGTGGTAGCTACTGTAACACTTCTTTCTTAGAAAGAGCAAAGAGTTTCCTTTCTTGGATTACAGTTTTAACTACAGGCAGTGGGTGAGTGCAATTACTGGAAAAGAATTGATGAACACTTTATAACTTGTTATTAAAAATGCATAGTCTAGTGTGTCCAGCATTACAGATGGCAACACCTTTATTTCATAGCTCGAGTATTTACCAAAAGTCTGGGAAATATGTTTGGTATTTGTTATCCTGCGCTTGGTGGAATTACATTTTCTGTCAAGCAGAGAGTAGTTAATGTTTACTTGTCATATTTTGAAGTATGTATCTAGAAAATAATACTTCAAATGGATTTTATAAAGTCACCTTTGTGTTAAACACAGGGGCTTTCTTTTGTTTTACCAGGATGTGCAAAAGACTGGTCTTAAGCCAAAATACTTGAATTTAGTCTGTATAGAACGACTATTGGCTTCTAGTCTGACTTCTTGTCCTTGATTTGCTCTTGTCTAACTGTGATTTAGAATGTGGTTTAGATTTTCAGGAGGAAACAGTGACTGGGTAAGCATAACCTCAAAGAACAGAAAAAAAGCAGAACCAAATCATAATAAAAAGACGTATGTTGATAAAGGAAAGATATTGAGATTTTAGAATAATCCGGTATTCCCTGAAAATGGATTTAAGAGTTAGTACATAGTGTTTTGCATTTATTTTTCATCCTTAAGGCCAGTAGCTGTGAGAGCTACAAACAGCTTAATTATTAAAAGCTTTTTTGACAGAACATCTTAACAGGCCTGAATAATTTCTAAAAGTTAAGCATTATTTATTAAATATGTTGTGATGTGTGTTTCCACTATGGGAAATCCTGCAGGGTAAATGTATAATAGAACACCAATATGAAAACTGGCTGTTCACACCTGCGGAAGAAATGCTTGAGAATAATGTGTTCATATCAATATAAAGGTAAATACTTTTCTTTTTAGGGAACTTTCACATAAATGGAACCTCAAGCAGATAGGTGGACACCTTCTACTCAAAGGGTAAGTATAGCAGGTATTATTACTTAATGTCCTACTATCTAAACATTAATAAAATCATTAAGTGTACATTGGTTTAATCTACGGCTATGGTTACTTGACAGGGTGCTCATAGAAATTTTCAAATTTTGATTTTTTTTCAACCAATTTTGATTGCATACACAAATTTCACAGATTATTTTCTCTCAGTAGATCTGTGTCTGTATGGAACCTGACTAATGTAAAAGATTAGATTCTTTTAGTAATTAAATTATGGTATCTGAGAGACCTGAGTCAGTCTTATCACTGGAAATAGAAACTTGACAGAATGTTAGACTGAAGTTTGTCTCACCTTGCTAATGTGCATTTTAATAATTGAGTTACCTTTTGTTAATTTCCTCTCAGACATGACATGGTAGGTAACTTTATCTTATCTTGTTAATTTTTGCAGTTTAACACATGTGATAGCAATGCCTTTTTATTCTGCAAGCCTGATTGAAACTGTACAGGTAATTTACAACTTAAATTTATGACATTTTAAAACATACTGTTATTCTCTTTATAGATTAAATTATCTGGAGAAGCAAGTCTTTGGATTTGGGTTTATGTTGCAGTAGTTGCATTTCTCTTGTGTGAGGCTGTAGGATTTACTGAGACAAATTATGTACTGTGGTGGCTGTTTTAGTTTTACTATCTTAAGTCTAAATCTAGAATTAGAAAGCACATTTGATATAGATAGTTGGAATATATTGTGTATAAAATAAGGAAAAAGTTGTCTCTCTGTTCTAGCAGATAAATCATAAAGAACTTTTTCTCATGTAAGGTAATGATAACATTTGAAGGTTTTATTTATGATGTATTAATCCGTAGAGGGAAACAACTTGGATTACTGGGTTTGCATACGCTTTCATGCTGCAAGAGGACAGTAGCGGTGACCAATAACCAACTATAAAAGTTACATATTGTGCGATTTGTTACTACCAAGTATATATTAACTTTGTCTTAAATTCTGATAAATCATACAGTTCAACAGTATTAGTTTAACACTAATACAGAGGAGAGTGACGAGGCTGGGGAAGGGGATGGAGGGAAAGTCTTATGAGGAGAGAGGCTGAGGGAGCTGGGGTTGTTCAGCCTGGAGCAGAGGAGACTCAGGAGGGACCTCATCACTTTCTACAGCTACCTGAAGGGAAGTTGCAGTCAGGTGGGGGCCGGGCTCTTCTCCCAGGCCGCTCGTGTCAGGACGAGAGGGCATGGCCTGAAGCTGCACCAGGGGAGGTTTGGGTTGGATCTTAGGAAGCACTTCCTTACGGAAAGGGTGATTAGACACTGGAAGGGACTGCCCAGGGAGGTGGTGGAGTCGCCATCCCTGAAGGTGTTTAAGGAAAGATTGGATGTGGCGCTTAGTGCCATGGTGTAGCTGATGTCATGGTGTTGGGTCATAGGCTGGACTAGATGATCTGGGAGGTCTATGCCAGCCTTAGAAATTCTGTGATTCTTTAACACACTGCTGCAAATAAATATTTAATCAAAATAAGTGTTAATTGACATTTTTCTGCTGTCAGATTACTGGATTTGTCTAGTATTTCAAACCACATGGTGGCGTGTTTGACAAAAGTAAGCACAGTTTTGAAGTGCACAGACTATAATGAAATTGGGGAGAAGAGGGTTCAGAAGGGGTTATGATGCTTAGCTTGAACTTAAATTTTGGAACAATGTGTTATTCTCAAGTCTTTGAACTAGTTTCTCTTCTGTGCGGACTGACCTTGAAGTCTTTGCAGGCTATTAGTCCTTCCCCATAGTACCTAGGAATGTTCTGGTGGTTTATCCATCATGGGTTAAGAAGATGACCAGAATGGGCTCAGAGACTTGGACATTGAGGAGGACTTCCAAATCCCACATTTTAGATGTAACAGAGATGATAAAACTCTTGAGTTTGTGTAAGTGGTAGGGGAAACAACATCTTTAGTTTAATCCTGCATTCATAGCTGGAATATAATGGAGTAAATAATTACTAAGCAAATTCTTTATTTTCAGTGCATGAATAAAATATTTATCTCTTTTCTATGAGGCAGCATGGGTAAAGAGTGCTAATTTAGATTAAAATAATGGAATGGAAATGTTCAGAGCTGAACCTATTAAATTCATAATAAAAATGGTCTTTCAACTCTGCTTTAGCTATGGAAGGCTTTTATTATGCACATTCAAGTTCAAAGACTAAAGTTATAGTCCTCAAAGAAAAGGACTTTTAATAAATAGTAGTAATTTTTAATAGACTTTCTAGGCATTTTCAGTACACGACTACTTTGCAGGCTGATACTTTCAGCATTAAGGCAGAAAGTTGAATTTCCTTGGTCGCAACACATATAACTGAATTCTATATTGAATAAAAACCCTTTAAGATGGGTTCATTCTTTAAAAGCAAGTTTACTTGGGTATTATCAAGAGTGTTAGAGCAAAGAATTTATATTAGCGTAGCTGTGTAGATAGGATAGCATGTAAATGGTCAGCAGTGATAAAGTCTCAAAGTGGATGTCAGCACAGTTGTGAAATGCACAGCACAAATTGTAACTATTCCTTTGTGCTTGTAGAGTGAAATAATTCGAGATAATCCTGGCATCCTGGACTGTGTGAAAGAAGGAATCGGCCGAGTTGTAGGTATGGGAGTACCCCACAGCAAGCGTCTCCTTCCTTTGATGGTCTTGACTTTTCCAACAGCTCTACATGGAGTTCTTCACTATGTCATCAGTTCCATCATCCAGAAGATTGTTTTGCTTATTCTGAAAAGGGATGATTCCCACAACCTTCCAACCGAGAGCTCTACTTCTGTGCAGAGCATGCTGGATGCATATTTCCCAGAACTTATTGCTAGCTTTGCTGCTAGCCTTTGTGCTGATGTCATGCTTTACCCACTGGAGACAGTTTTACACCGCCTTCATATTCAAGGGACCCGCACAATAATTGACAACACAGACCTTGGCTATGAAGTGCTTCCAATTAATACTCAGTATGAGGGAATGAGAGACTGCATGAACACTATAAAACGAGAAGAAGGAATGCTAGGTTTTTATAAAGGATTTGGAGCTGTTATAGTACAGTATACCTTGCATGTGGCAGTTTTACAGCTTACCAAAATTATTTACTCAACACTGCTTCAAAATGTTTCTTAATCTGTTCCGGGTGTGAATTTAGCACAGGGGACATGATTTACTAAAATAATCATTATTTAAAATGGCTTAAAAAATGGAAGTTTGAAGAATCCACTCTGGATTCTCTTTACACTGTAAAGAACTTGTTTTAAAAATGGGGATATAGTTTCCTAAGTGTAATTATAGTACTGTTTAAAGTTATGGACACACATATAATGTGCAGTCATACACAAGGGGATTACATTTCAAATATTGTTGGACTGAGGATTTGCCCTTCCTCTCGACAGTTAACTGGCTTAAGGAATTGATATGTATTCTTAATGTCTGCTTTATAAACATCACATCTGATACTTAATTTGGACTGGAAGCCACTTCAAAGGAACTATTTTCATCAGTTGTAAGAATTTGCAAGTAGGAGACTGATTTATTTACTGGTCTTGTAAAAAATTTTTAAACTCAATGTTAATGGAGCTGTGATCAAAATAGAAACTGTAAAAGTAATTTCAGTAGACATAAATGTCATAATTTACAGGTACACAGAAGACTCGTTACTTTCTTGCAGTGTGGCAGATGGTGGTGAAGAGGAATCTTTGTACAAAACTACAAAAACTTGTGTTTGCGCAAAGTTGCACAGAAAAATGTGTCTGCCTTGCAGTTTGCAAGGCTTACAGTAACTGAACTGTGTGAGTAAAGCAAATTAGATGTGTGCATGCCATTTTTAGTCAACTTTCTACTCATAACTTCAGGGTTTAGTTTTAATCTGCTACTTCATATGAGAGTAGAATAATCTTACAAACGTATGTAGTGTCAGTGTTCAAGGTGTCTAGAAAATGTAAAAAACTGGCTATTTCTAAAGTTTCTATTTTGTTAGATCAGAGAGGTATGTTCACAATTATGTATGTAATATTTAGCACTGGTGTCCCTCATTTAAAGTCTCTCCTGGATTAAATATTTTGTGGAGCAGAATTAAGTCTGTTTATGTGCAAGCAAACTACTGCAATGTATTGTTTTTGCCCTTTTCCCCTAATAAATCAAGACTCTCAGTCTGAAAATGAGTTCTGATCCTTCTAAATGACTTAATCCTTACTTCTTTCATCAGTAAATATCATAACAGTTGATGGAGGGAATGATTTTTAGCAAATCAGAAAAGCATGTGGAGACTCACTTTACATTTTTAAATGGTCTGAGAGGCTGCTGCCTTTTTAATACTTTCATGTGGAAAGTAACTTTGTGGCTACTGTAAACTGATGTACATTTTAATCATTGCTCATATAGTAATCATCATTTATGGCAAAGTATTGAAAAGGTTTCTTTAAATCATTTGTATGTCTGCTTTGCTATTAGTCTCATTTTCATGCATTTTGAATGCATAAGTGTTGAAATTGAATGTACAGTGAACTTGAAATTTCAGAATACCCCTAACTGCAAATTTAATCTATAGAATGAAAGCCATGAAATAAAATGAGAATTCACTGTAAATATTTTCAGGTAATTCACTGAAGAAGCACGTAAAGGAATGTGTGGTGTATTTTATTGTGTAGACATAACAGTGGCTTTTTCAAGTTCCTCAACTATCCTACATCAATATCAAACTACATGTTTTTCTTAGCTATTCTGAATTTAGGGGCAAGTTCAAAGCAGGTATGTAAGCTAATGTCCTCCTTGCTTTTTGTTCCATCTGAGATGATTATTCAGCTGGATACACACCTTCTGTTACAAACATAAGCAATGCTCATGATGTCAGTGAGGCCTATCTGCATTAATATACAAGTTCTTGCTGTGCTTAAAGATTTTTAGTTGGTATAATTCCAGGCTAGCAGTGGTTGCTTTCAAAATACCCTTTCAGTGACACTGAGGAGAAGTACCACACTAAACTTTTTGACTAAATGGTTGTTGCTAAGAGATTAGAAGGCAGCATATGATGACAGCATTCCCATACCTGTGTAGGAAGAGAGGTGCTAGCAAAATATAAACCATTTGTCTAGTTTTGTTTTAGAAGGTCTAATATGTATCAGCAGGGGCAGAAGAAGGTAAGATCTTTATTTAATCAAGAACTGCTTACATCTGTGTTAATAAATAACAAAATAAAATGGTTTTTTGGTTGGTTGGGGTGGGTTGGTTTTTGGTTTTTGTGTGTGTGTGGATTTTTTTTTTTACTACTTTTATTTTTAATTTGGGGTAGTGTTGGTTGGTTGTTTTCTTTTTTGGCATAGTTTGCTCTTTACCTTGAGCACTCCAGCTGCTACACAGACACTTTAGCAGGTTTGGGGGGAAAAAAAAAAAAAAGAGGGTGGGAAAGCAGCAATACTGAACAGAATGTAGAAATTGAAAAAAAAAATGCCGATAAAAGTCAATAGATAAGTTCTCAATTTCAAAAATTAATAAAGTAGAAATGTCCAAACGTTAATATTTATGGAGAGTTTCATTTGGAAGTCTTATTTCTGTCTTGCAGGAGTGTTTTGAAAGAGAAGTTAAAATCACAAAACATTTTAGGCCTAACATATACCCTTTTTTTTCCCCTTGATACCTGGAAACTAATGCCACTAAAACTCCAGTTATTCTTTCAGGTTTTCCAAAAGGAGAAAAAAAAAAAAAAAAATCAAGCCATGTACATCTTCCCTTTAAATCAAGGCACCCTTTCAACTGTAAATGCATCATACAGTAGTCTAATACTGCACCTACAGATCTTTTCTATTGTTACTCAAACTGCTAATGAGTTGGCTGCAGTGCACATTTCCTGTGACAGGTTGGTCTGGGTGAGATACTGTGTGAGTCTTTTGTTTGCAAAGTGTAGGGACAGAATGAGGCTGGCTCTCACCAAAGAAAAAAATCAAAGGAGATGTTTTAGCTGTTACCTGAAATTCTGATTTGTATTCTTTGTTTCAAAGCCTCAAGCTTGGCACTAAGGCAAGTCCAGAAAAAAAAACACTGGATGGGACTTAGTCTGTGTTCTGCAGAGGCAATTCATGTCTTTTGCCCAAACTGAATTTCTAGAGGTATCAGCCTTAAAAATGATGTTCCTGATTCTTGCTTTTAGTGTACCTCCAGGAAAGAGAAACAGTGCATTTGCTTTTACTGCAAGGGTGAGTGTAACTCACTGAAGTTTTCAATACTTGAAATGCGATCTGGAATTTATGCATGTAGCATTTGAACCTTCAAGCACGTTGTATAGGAATAAGCACCAATGCAGATACTCGCCTTGATTCCTAGCTCCTAGCTGGTATAATCTCATTCAAAATGGGTCTGACACCTTCGATGCCTTTGCAGACCACTGACGTTTTTTATAGTTAGAGGTATCAGTCTAAACTTGTTGAAAAATACAAGCCCAGGCAGGATGTTTTAGACTCTTACCCATGGTCTGATTTTATGTATGGAAGATGAGGCAGTGGCTAAAAACAAATGAAGGCAATGGAAAAGAGGATTCTTGAAACTGTGTGTTTAACAATGTGAGCGCCTTGACAAGGAGGTACATGTACACTTTTAACAGCTGTTTGAGCACAGTGGAGGGATGAAGGCTCCTGTTGCTACATGCATTCCAGGAACTGAAAATGCTTACAGTGTTTTCTTTCAAGGGTAGTTTTTTTTTTCTTTTGATTACAGAAAAAAAATGGCAAAAAGGCTGCTGCGATGCAGGTAACTGCTGCATAACCATTCTGATGTGATTTGATATGTACTAAATTGCATTCATATTGGCTACTACTTTTTTTCTTCTTTTTTAATAAAAATAAACTAGTCAACTAGTCATCACCTTAACAAAGTCTGCTTTTATCAAGAAAAGGAATGTGTCATGTAATCTTTGGCCATTTTATTTCATTGATTTGCCAACATAATATATACTGTAAAAGCTCACTGGTGTGTTTTTCCCCTCTAATACTTTTGTGTCTTCTTGGTGTTCTCCAGTAATGGAGTTTCCTCAGTGTAGTACCCTTCAGCCTTCATAAGTAGGCTGCTGTTGAAAAATGGTTCAAACTACTCCATAAAAGGGAAAAGAATTGTGCATTTAAATACAAGTTCAATGTTTTTCTCAATGGAACTGCTAAACAGACATTTTAAGTCACAAAGGAAACATACCACTGACATGTTAAAATTTTTCATAATTTCCTAAAATGATTTATAAGAGTTTGTTCCATTAATAAATACAGTATCGGAAAAACATTACAGAGTGTAATATAAAAAGTTGGAATCACACCTGGGGGCAACCTGGAAAGCTCTGTAACTGATACTGCTTGAAAAACTAATGCTTCTGTTTCTACAGTAGGACAGGTATAAGCATTGCAGTCCTCTTCTACTTAGAGGCTAAAGGGAGTAAAAAGCATGATGGTTCTTTTCTTACACCTGCCACCTTCTGTCTTTGTAGCTCCAAGTTTTCAGTTATCTATCAGTTTGGGTTTCCCCCCATCAAATAAAATGTCAACAGGTGCTTCTCAGATCTTCAAAGTCAGTACAGATTTGTGCGCAGTGATCAGGTCTGGACTACTCCAGGTTTCTGGAGAATGACATTGCAGGTGTGTGACAGATTGCCTACTAATATGGCAGAGCTGTGTGATGTGGAGAATAATGTGGGCTGTGCTAATGCTATTCTCCCAGTGAGGCAGAACTACCAAAAGAATGAGCTAGTTTGCACAAACCTTACATTTTCTCCCTTGCCCTTCCTTCATGCTCTGATAGCCAGCTCTTTTGAGCCTGTGTTCTCCATATGGCATAGATTCAGTCATTTGTTATTAGTGACATGATATCTGTTCTTTTCCACAGGAGTCACCTTTGTTTCCTTTCTCTGTGGAAGCGCACAGGATGGTTTGGTGTGGGGATTGTGTGCACCATGGCTAGGTATAGTATGGTGTCAACAGCTTCAATTTTTTGGGGGAAAAAAAAATGAAGCTTACATTTTGATCCCTGTAATTAAGATCCCAGAAAAATTATCTCTATAGTAGGTCTCAGATTTATTGAACAACTTCTGACTTCAAGTCTTTCTTCTTTTAGAGGAAATATTTTTTACTCAGCAGGAGACACCTCCCACAGAATAGAATTTAACCTCTTTTTTTTCTGAGGTTCCTCTTTTATTTTCTCCATGGCTTTAGACATCATTTCTGTGCATCTTTATGAAATAGCCTGTATACCCTCTCTTTGGTTTTACCACCTTCTCATCTGTCATTTCTTTCTCCTTGGGTTTTATATATGCTTTTTCTGTCTTTGTCCTTTATTTCTCTCCAGTGAAATCCCCAGCCCCACCTATCTTCTATTCTGTGTTTCCTTAGCTGAAGTTCAGTCTGGACATTCAGCACTGTGCATAATGCTGCACACTGCATTCTATAGAGTATTTGCCAAAACTTTTTGTCAGAAGACACGATTGAATATTATGTTGAGACTGTAATTTTATACTCCGTATTGGTGAATTTGCAGAGTATTTATCTCCCCTTAACATTTCGGAGGAATAAGATTGAAAGTCACATATCCAAGTCAGTCTGAAATGTTCTGTTGGCAACTACTGTTACATTTTTACATACATATATGCATACCTTGGATCTACAACAGGAAATGAGTATAGTACCCACATAGTATGGGGGTATGTGGATATTCAGACCTAAAAGGTTTGTTTCTCATTGATTGTAGTTCTTGAGACCGGCCCCAACTAACCAAAAGGATATTGGATGCCACATGACATTATGCTCAACATACAAATCTGTGGGAAAAGGAAGGAAATGGGGGGACATTGGAAGTGATGGTGCTTGACATTCCAAGTAACAGTTACACATGATGGAGCTCTGCTTTCCTGCCAATAGCTCAATATCTGCCTGCTGATGGGAAGCAGCCAATGAATTCCTTGTTTCACTTTGTATGTGTGCATGGATTTTGCTTTACCTATTAAACTGTCTCAGTTCACAGATTCTCTCACTTTTCCAATTCTCTCCCCTATACCACTGGCAGGAGAGAGCAAGTGGCTGTGTAGGGCTTCATCGCAAGCTGAGGTTAAGCTACTTTTGCCTAACTTTTTGTGTCCACAGTGCTTGGCTGCAATGATTTTTACCTTAATTGCTGAAGAAAAAGAACTGCTCAATAGGAAGGGAATTAAGTGTTCCGAGAACTGGTATATAACCATCACAGGAACAGAGCCACACCTGGGTTTACAAAAAATCTGGCTGTAGCATAGAAATACTTCTTGTGCCCCCAGTGATGAAGAAAAAAGTTCTCATTTGCCAGTTGTTGTTGCACATAGATTTTCCTCCTAAAATCAACAGAAAGATGAGCAGTTACTTTTTGTGCAACTGCACATGTGAAAAGCAAGCCTGTGGTTAAGAAGAGCTAGAATGTCATGTATTTTTTTAGTCCTTGTTGCTTTTTGAGGTCTGTGTGACTTTTCTGATGGGACATCTTTGTGAATTACATATTTAGTACAGAGTTGTCTTACTGCAGCTTGTGGTGTGGTCACAGGTAGCTTGTGTTCTAGGCTTTGCTGAGGCAGTGTTTTCTGCCTTCTGTGTCCATAGCACCTTGCAGCTGGCTACTCTTCAAGCACTAGAAGCAAGATGTCACCATTAACAGAGCACTTCATACAGGCTAAATCACTGCCTGGGAATTGCCAGAAGGGTTGTAATGGTATAATCAAACTGGCTAACCAGGCCAAGCTGAGCAACATCATAATGCTACTACACTGGTAACTTCGGGGCACTTCAGTTTCTGGTTAATTATACAATAGCCACTAGTAATGAGATTTAAAATTACTGTAGCCTTAGTGATTGATTACACAACAAATGATCAATGCTGAATTTAAGTAATACATCATACATTTCAAGTTAAGAAAAACAACCTGTATTTATGCAACAACTATACAACAGGTTTTGCACTGTAGGAAAAAGCAGGTAGTATTTTTAGGTACCTCCTGCTCTGCATTGTGACATTAATGTGAGGTTATTTTTCTTAGCATCCAGGACTGTTTGCTAATTTTCTTAAGTCCTCTTCTCTTCCACTCTTCCACTTATTCTATTCCTGTGGATTATATGCATTCGGAGATTTGAAACAAGTGAAACAGTATCTTGAAAACAGCACAGCTGTCATTTCTTTGACAAACATACTGAGGTGGTTCAAAACATTTCTGACGTTTCAAGATACACTAATTCTTTGGGATATGAAAAGGACAGCAGAAGTCTGGTTCCCACTTAGATTTTTAACAATCTTTCCCCACCTCAAGAAAAAATAAAAATAATAATAAATAATAATA
>JANHFY010019631.1:14045-25699 GCA_027560095.1 Chloroceryle inda | reverse complement strand
GAGGCCGAGGCAGCCCCAGCCCCGGCACCGGGCCGCAGAGAGCGGCAGGCAGCGGGACGCGAGGGAAGGGGACAGGGACGCCGGGGACAGGGTGCCGAAGGGTCACCTGCCAGGAGGCTGAGGGGCATTTGGTGTTCGCTATCGGCCCTGAGCTCGGTACGTGCCAGACAGCATCAAGAGCCACCGCTGCCTGTTCTCCCAGTCTGCAGAGATGGTCTGGAAAAGCCCCCAGGATGGGAGTT
Organism: Chloroceryle inda; assembly: GCA_027560095.1. Classification (NCBI taxonomy): domain Eukaryota; kingdom Metazoa; phylum Chordata; class Aves; order Coraciiformes; family Cerylidae; genus Chloroceryle; species Chloroceryle inda. The sequence continues at coordinate 25,457 of JANHFY010019631.1, read as the reverse complement.
CAGGGAATTGCGTCTCTGAAACCAGCCCTGGGCTTTGGGGAAGCAGCTCCTTTAGTTTATGAGAGAGTGTCAGAGAGGGAACGGCAACCACAGGGCAAACCCCTGAGAAAACCCCGCAACGGGGAGAGCTTCTACAAGACACCTCAAGAGGAGCCCCCTTGCTTGGGAGCTTCAAAACCAGGCAGGAGAAGACATCTTGCAGGAACCAGTCTTGCCCTGGCCCCGTGCAGGTGTGGAGAGCTTTGAGCTGCAGCTCCAACAGTCTGTTAGTAATTCTGGGGTCATTCCCTCCTGAAATGTGGTCAGAGCCAGGGCCACAGGGACAAACACTAAAGCCTCACTCACTATGCAGAACCACGACCTCATCTCTCCATCAGAGCAGAACTTTTCCAACCTATGTGACGTTGGCTCATCAGTGCTCCCTTTATAGGAGCAAAACTGCTTTTCCACTGTTTTGCTCCAATCCCTGTTGCCTGCCTTGGCCAGGATGAGCTCTAGAGCATGTGGGTAGAGTTTAAGCTTTAGGTTGTCAGCCCTCCCTGTTACCCAACATGCAGCAATGCAGAAAGATCTCATTTGAAGATATTTTTGGTGCCTATTGTAACTATTCTCAAATGTTTGCCTCAGTGGCTCACAGTGCTAGTTGGCTCTAGCCCTGATGTGTGACTCAGTACACACAGCACTGTGCAGCCCCATGTTTGCTAAATCTCTTCCAGTACAACTGCTCAGTTTGCAAATAAAAAGACAGCTCCATAAGGGTGTATCGGGGAGCGCTGCCTTGAGCCCTCTCCCACAGAGCCCTCCCCCGACTCCAGCACTGTGCACCCCAGGCTGGCTGGCCCAGCCAGGGAGCAGCAGGGCTCTCACTGGGGCCCCACATGTGGAGACCACCCAGCACTGCTGCTCCCAGTCTGCCCACAGCCTGCCTTCCCTCTGCTACTGGGGTGCAGGAGGAGGAACAGTCTCGCAGACTCCACTGCTGACAGAGCCTGTGGCAGCTCTGGGAACGATGCCCCCGGCAGCCCCAGTATCACACCAGTACAAGGCAGCCAAGTGAGGACACTCGGATCCTGCTCACACCTCCAGCAGGCTAACCTGCCAGCTCAGGGTCATGCTCTGGTCCTGCACAGTCATTCTCCAATGAAAATGTGCTCCAAAGGCCACAGGCTGGGCTTCAGAGCAGCCCAGGAGGTTGACTCCTCTGCAGTTCCCTCACTGGTAAGGACCCTGTCTTCTGCCTTCTCAGTGGTGAACTAACCAGTTTGTTTCTGCAGCTGCTATACTGGCACTGCAGGGCAAAGGCACATTTCAAGCTCCTCAAAGTCAACAGGTCCGATTCTGCTTCCAACCCTCTGATCAGCTAGGCCACTGGCTCTGGCTTTCTCTTCCCTTTGCTGCCCCAAGCCAGCTGGCTGTGCAGGAAGAGCAGCCAGAGCTCAGTGCTGGAGTAAGATGCTGTGTGAGAGTCAGTAGCTCCACAGCCTTGACTGCCTCCCCCAGAGCAGCAGATACAGGTGTCTCTGCCACATCTCTCCTGGAGATCCCTCTGCACCGTCCCAACATTTCTCTGAACCAATGTGAGCTGCCAGCCTGCTTTCTGAAGGTCTTCCCGCACCACAGACTGAGGATGAGTGGCTCATCTCCAGTCCTGAGCACAAGCAAGCAAAAGCAACATGTCAAATAGCCCAGGTGCTCTCAGCCCCGTGTCTCAGCTCTCCTCTTCCAGACCCGCGAGGCTCAGTCCCCCTCTGACTGCTCTTATGTTAATGTCACTGCTAAGCTCAGAAGAATGATCTTCCCAGCTGACACCATGTCACTGACAGGAGAACTGAGCTTATGCCTTCCCACTGCCACTCACATCAAACCGAGAGAAAAAGACATGCCACCCAAACCTGAACCTTTTCATCCCATCCACCCATTTTCCAGCTCCTGGCTGTGCTGGAGTCAGGGTCTCCAGACTCATTTGAAGCAAGACTTGCAGCGCTTGAGAAGGGAGATGTACAAGTAGGTGCAAGCAGAAGAGCAGAAGGTGCCCCCAGGTCAGCACTCACGTGCATTTTCCTCGGCCATGTCTGAGGAGACTCGGAGTCAGAACAGAGCACAGCTTTGCATGGGGGTCTCAGACATTTTCACAGTGCAGAAAGACTGTCCTGTGCACTTCCTTTTCCAACACGGAGATCAGGACGTCTCTGCAGCAATGCCAGTAACTGCCTGTAGGGAATGTGGTGTTAGAAAGTTATCTAATGCACTTCATCATCTGGTCTTGCAATCTACAGAAGGAAACGGGAGCAACCAGCACGGAATGACCCTTCTTCCAGACACCACTGACTTGAGATACCGTTATCAGTGGTGGCCTGGGCCACATCCCAGAACTCAAGCTCTCTTTCGGTTAACAGGCCATGAAATTATTTAGACTATTCCTGATATTACATTCTGTTATGTTTGTAATTAACAGAGAAATGCCACATCCTGCAGTCCCTGTGTTTTGTGGAATACAGAGGAGATAGGGAGTGCTTCGAAGCACTCAGTCTTCACCTAACCCTGCTTCTGGTAGGTTTACGGGGAGCCAACACTTCACAGCTGACTTGTCCCACAAGGAAAGGGTCTGACATGGTCAGAGATTTTAACCCCCATATATGTGAATTATGACACGGGAACCAGCACTCTAAAATCAGGTCTTACCTCCCTTTTTTTTTGGAAAGGATCTTTAAACAAAAGAAAAAAATCTGCCAGCACACAAAGTGTTCGGAGCTATCTTCAATCAGGGAAGCCTAATTATACCCATTATACTGATGAGGAAGCACTGGCACAAAGTTATGCACTCGCATGGCTACAGATACAAAGCAAATCAGGGGCAAGGCTGGAAATAAACCCAGGAATCACGGTGATAAGCTCATCACCCACCTCAGCACAGCCACACACAGCTGGTCACGGACTAGGCTGTGCCCTACCCACGTCCAGCAGGTTTCAGAGCTGGTGAAGTGCACTCCACACATCTACTTAACAGGGTAAAACTTTCAGTCCCAGTGCCGAGATGGCTTGGGATGCTCTGGGACACCCAGGGCACTGGTCACATAAGCTGGCCCAGGAAGACCAGTGACTCAGCTCACTGTACTGGAGACAGACTGGCGGGCTGTGGACACCCAACAGCCAGAGCATCAGCTCTGAGCCTCCAAGGTACCCCGCAACCAGACAGACCATGGCAGGGATGAATCATCTGCTCCTCCTCCTGAAGCAGCTTAGCCAACTTCCCTGCATGTGGATCCTCCCTGCAAGGTCCAGCCTGATCTGTCTACATATTCATGATCTCCTAGCACATAAACCTCAGAGCTTCGCCTTGGCACCAGGGCCCAGCACTTGCCCTGCACTCTCCCTGCCGGGTGCTGGGTGCTGGGGTCTAGGAAAGGCTGCAGAATCCCTGGGGGCAGAGTCATTACACAAACAATACAACAGGATCACGGGCTGTAGTTGTGCCCGAGGTCCTGGCACTGGAGCCTGACTCGGGGAAGGCCTCTAAATGGAGACCCAAACAAAATAAACAAAAGCCCAAACTCTGTCAGCACTTAATGAACAATAATAAATAGTAAATAATGACCCTAAGAACCAACCTAGCAAGACAGATGTGAGGCACCAGGGCAGCTCTGCGGAAATGCTGAGCCTACAGCAGCTGCCCTCCCTCCCCGGTTTCCAGCACACTGAGCTCAGGTCAGTGAGTACTTGCAGGGGTGGGTCCAGAGAGAGGAACCCTGATCTCTGTCAAGGGTGCACACCCCAAGTACAACGTATGAGAGCTGCAGCCTTCGGATGTCCCAGATCAGGACCTTCACACACATACACCAAGTCACCCCTGGCTCCTTCTTACTGCCGGATCTCTCTCCGAGTGCTGAAGGCAAAAAGCAGCAGATGGAGCTGAGCAAGGGAATCCAGATAGGTGTGAGTCTGGAGAAGCCTCTCCCCAGCATCACTGTAGGCTTGACTCCCAGTCAAGACCTGTTCCATGCAAGCCAAGCTCCCGGCAGGACACCGGGAGAGCTGCTTGGCAGGGACATGGGCTGAAACAAAGGGCCTAATTTAAGCATTTTTCTAACTCGGTACTTGTGACAGTGGGTTTAGCAGTTGCCAGCCATCTGGAATAAAGAATTACAGCCACCTCCCCTAATCCTATATTGCCTAAACCCTAAAGCTGGTTATGGTGCAAGGATGAGGCAGCAGGCTGGGAGGAGGCAGTGATGGGAAGGTGGGGGTGGAGAAGGGAACACAGGAAAATTCTCAAACTTATTCATTTTCCCTGCGAGGTGCTGGGTGGTCCCAGATGCACCAGAAATATTTTTGCTAGGAATCAAGAGAAGACAGAATGAAGAAAAAGGGAAGAGAAAGATGCCAAGGAGTCTTCCATGACCACACAGTCGCATGCACCACACACACACACGCTCTCACACACGCACACAGAGGCTTACTGGTCCGCGCAGGGCTGTCAGGTAAATTAGATCTGAAAGCTGACAATTTCTGACCATATTTCCTTGATTATTTCAAACAAATGCACACCAGCCGCTGTAAGGAGATTAAAGTGACATAAACGTCCCGAGTGGGAGGAGGGAGGGCAGAGAATTCAGGTCACCCCCATCCGTCCCCCATTTGACAGCCGCTATATCGCTATCCAATCCAATAAAAAAATCCCCCCCTTTTGCTTTAATTAATTTTACAGCTAGCTTGCTTAATTACTTTCAATCAAAATCCTCCTGCCATCGCAAAATTAGAGATGGTTGAGCTCCATTAGCCTAAAATCTTCATTTCCATATAGAAAGAGGCTCCCTCGGCAAAGCCAACAGGGCTCCCTCCTATTCAAGCCGCCATCGGGCATCTGCCTGTCCCTCTGTCTGTCTCTAGCTCCTTGGGAGTAGGAGGGGGAGAAGGACATAGTCCTGTTCCCACCATCGTCTTTCATAAAGCACCTCCTGGAGAGCCCGACACGGGAGACCTCTCTGCTCACAGCAAGACCGCAGGAGGCGAGAAGGACAGGCTGCCCTCGTGGCCTTCCTACGGCTGCGCTGGAACGAGCGTTTCCCTGGCTGCATGAGGGAGCTGGGACAGCAGACGGCTCCTGGGCTTTCTGCTGCTGCTGCCAGCACTGGGGATGGGATCTGGAAGGGATCGCTGGGGATGGGATCTGGAAGGGACACCTCTACTGCCAGGGCTGGCTCGGGCACTGCCGCAGTCACCCCACCCTGGCGCGCAGGCATCACTAACTCCAGCTGGTCTCTGCCGGACACGCGGAAAGGACATCGAGGGGACAGAGGGGCAGATCATTTTACATCTGCCTGCAGTGGGGTTTGGTACCTTCCTTTGGAGCACCTGGCACTAGCCACCGTCAGAAACACGACACTGGGGACCATGGAGCTGTGACATCCCTGCAGCTCCTGTAGGCATCATTAGCACCTCTCTCCTGCGAATGCAAATCATGAACTGACCCATTTTGGGCTGATCTGAGAGCAGTCCCAACTGGTCTCATGTCCATAAAACCTCCTCAGAAGCACAGGGAGTGGCAGCAATAAAGCCATACAGAGCTGGAAAGGAGACAAGAACCCCAAGCAGGTGGAGAGGACGAGCACAGGAGGAAACCCTGGAAGGAGCTGGGCACACTGGGAGCCCAGGAGACCGAGCTCCTCTCAATGGACTGCAGGAACTGGAACAAGTTACCCAGGCTGCCCCAGTGGATCACACTGCAACATGCTCTCCTCCCATTTTCTCCAGTTTCCTGTGGTCTCCTCCTTTCTCATCTCCCCACACTACTTGCAGAGCAATGGCCTTAGTGGGATTTTACACACGTTCAGCACTCCCTGTAGGTACTGAGCCCTGGGAACTGACTGTCACTTGTCCCCTGCTCCCTCCTCCCGCCACCTGCCCAGTCCACACGCACACCTAACCTGGAGCTGCAGGGAGGTCACGCCAGCACCCCGGTCTCCGCACTTTCCCACCCTTCAGAAAGCTCAAGGGGATTCATAAGCACAAGAAGCCCATCCACCCCCTGCTCCGGGGAGGACAGGTCAAACCCTTGCTTCTTTAGAACAAAACGAAGAAGAGACAAACACAGACGCATTTTGTTTATAAGCTTAAAACTGAATCCAATGGCGCATCTACCTGGGGATTTTAGATTAAATGGTTTAAGAAACTCAAATAGGCTTTTTAATCCGGTCAAATAAAAAGAGCCCCAAAGAAGCAAAGAATTCACCCTGCAAAGCCTCACAGCTGTGAAGACAGCCAGGCAAGAACGGCTTCCTTACTGCCTGTGCCTCCTCCCCACCCTGGCACGGGACAGAATGTATTTGCCAAAATTTGGAAGCTCAGGATACACCCTGTTCAGGACTCCTGCAGCTTCACTTTCCCATGGACGACCCACTTCCATCATGCTGTGTAACACTTTCTTCATCCTTTCTGTGTTCTCTTCCACTGTTCCTCTGGGCCCTTCCCCCTAATACCTGGCAGGCCACACGAGCACGGTGCCAGCCAAAAGCAATCCAAGAGGAGGCACCAAAACCCCTAATCCCCATTCACGACACATGTTTATGCGCTGTCTTTCACACAAAATGTCTCCCCAGATGCTTCCCAAGAGACAGGCGAGAAGACAAGGAGCTGAGCAGCCGTGTGCTCCTGAGATGCTGAAGAAAGACCAGTGGGATGGGCCAAAGGAAGCTCCTGCAGAGCCAGACAAGGTCTGATGGATGGAGACCAAATGCTACACAGACTTGGGGAGTTGGATGAACATCTGGAGCTGAATCCTGACAAAGAGAAGGAAGCAGAGGGGCTCTCCTTGTGGCTGGTTGGCCACTACTCCAGGATTTCCAGCCTCCTCCCAGTATCTCATCTCACCAACTTCCCAGCAGAAACTGTCCCCTTTCCCCCACTGCTGCTGTTCAACTCCGGAAACACTCGGAACCAGCCTTCCTCTGCACATGCTCTGCAATAAAATTCCCGACTTGTGTCTCGCCTGCTCCAATGCTCAGAGCAGCTGGGACAATAGAACAGAGAGGCCCTAAATCCACCAGACTCACCCTAAATAGCAATGGCCCATAATTTTGCCTGACATTCAGGAGCTTGTTATTCTTTCCCCTCGTCGCCTGGCTGGAGCTGTTCAGACCCATCAGTGTTATTCTATGCATTAAATGGGAAAAAAAACAACTCGACAACAACCCAGAGAGTTTCCAAGCCTGCCCAGCGAGGGCTGAAGGGGTGGCATCCCTGGCTGTGGGAGAACAGGAGGGAGCAGTGACTCAAACCCAGACCCAGCCCCTCTGCGGGGGAACAGCAGCGAGCGGGTCCTGCTGAGACCCCAGCAGAAGCACCTGCTTGGCCTTTCCTCTGCTTCCACCCCCAGCACAGGAGCCCCGATCCCTCCCAGCCCGCCAGCCTCCCACCTGGTGCCCAGGACGGCTGCCGCACACTTCTCCCCACCACCCGGGAGTGGGGAGCTTTAACCACAACAGTTTGGGGATTGGGTTTTTTGTTTTTTTTCCAGGCTGGCTCCAGCTGATTAAGGACCTGCAACAGGATGTAGAGATTACAGCAAAACCTGGCTCCGGATCAGCTGGGGCACAGAGCCAAACGAGAGAGCGAGGATTGCCCCCAGCCTGGCTGCCAAAGCGGCACTCGTCCTGTTGGGAGGCGGTGAGGGCTGGAGCTCTCCGCTGGAACAAGGCCCCTGCCCTCGCTGGCTCTGCTGGGGAATGGCCTCAAGCCCACACTGAAAACGTGCCCACATGAAGAGCAGGGCTGTGAAGACGAGGGATCTGTGGCTTGCAGGGTTTGACTGAGAGAGGAAAATCCCTCACTCTTCAGCCCTCACCCCACACAAAACAGAGGTGTGCGGGGGCAGGCGCGTCCCCACCTCCCGTCCCGAGCAGCAGGAGCAGCCTGAGTTGGAGATGGGTCGTGATTCCCCCATCCCTCTGCCAGGGTCTGCACCACGTGGAGCTTCTAGTGGGTATCCTGGAATAACACATGGCAACTACTCTGTGCTGAGTTTTTAATCCAGGAAGAAGTGATCAGGGAAGGCAATAATCTCAGTTGGCACACAGAGCACAGCAGGATCTTGCTTCTGGGGAGGCATCAAGAGCAGAATTAGCTTCAAGGAGACTCTGGGGCTTTTTTTTCTTCCGCTAACACTGATCCCTGCCTGGACCAGCAGCAGCCCCCAGCATCTTTCTAAAGTGCCTGTCACTGCAATATCCAACTGCCGTTGTCCCCAGGGGGACATACCCCCATGCTTGGGTTTTCCAAGTCCCTCTTGGACCAGAGCAAGAGGGACAGCGGCAGTGAGGGCAGCCCTCCTGCTCTGACCCAAAGCTGTTAGCCTCCAGTTCTGTTTTAATCAGGTCTGGCAGAGCTGCTGCCTCGTTTCCCAGCCTGCCACCTCGGAGGGATAATTTGCCAGCGCTTTCTCACAGAGCTCTGTGGAAGCACTCGCAGAGCCTGAGTGTGCCTCTCCCTCATGGCCAAATACTTCGAGCTTCACCCTGGCACGTCTCCCTCTCCTAGTGACCCCCAGGCTCTGTCTGAGTAAAGGAGATCATGAAGATGCCAGGGTCTGGTCCTCTTTTCCAAGCGCTCCCTGGCAAGACCTGGCAGTAAGAGAGGGAAGCTGCTCAGAGCAGCAGGAGGGGGTGGAAATCTGTCTGGCAGCAGCAGCACAGAGACTTCTTAGTGCTGCCCACCAGACTCATCGTAGCAAAGAAACTCTGGAGTCAGCTCCTGCCGGCCTGGGGCTGCGGGGAGCAGGCAGGAGTTGATATTGCAGGCGGAGGCCACTGGGATACCATTGAAAGCTGCTAAATATGACCAGGTTAGCACTTTAGTCTTTAATGGCAGGTCACCATTAATAAACCCAGGGCCCCAGGGTGCAGTACAAAACCTCCCTCCCCCCTTCCCCGAAATACTCATTTCATTAACTTCGCTGTGCGCGGCGCTCGGCACCTGTCGGAGGTTCTGCAGCCAGGAGGGTGGACAAGGGTTAAGGACATCTTACGGCAGAGCTACCAAGCCTCTCCTGCCACACGGAGCAAGGGAAGCTGCCTGCACAGCACCCCTCTCTCCCCACTGCCTCCAGTTCCCTCTCAGTTCCTGCTGGGTACCAGCCCACATCATTTGGACCCAGGGAAACCTCATGAGTGGGGCAGAAGCCTCATCCCAGGCCCACGGCCAAGGGGCTGAGCGCTGGTGAAGGACAGAAGAGTTGTGGCCACCAACCCCAACCGTGGCACTCCCTCCCTCTGCGAAGAAGCTCTTGCAATATAAAAAGACTCTGCAAGCAATAAAAGACAAGTCCTGCTCTTGGGGACGCTGGAATGACCCACGGGATTGCCCCAGTATGCGGAAAGGTGAACCTGGCCATTGCAAAAGGTCAGCAGCAGAGAGGGGCCAGTGGAGCCAGCACAGGGGAGGGGACTGCTCCAGCCCCATGCACACTCCCACAGAGGCCTCGGATCCCAGTGGCTGCAGCACGGAGGGCAGGGAAGGACAAGGTGAGAGGGAAGCCTAAGGACAGGGCTTTGCTCCACCTGCTTTCACTGTGACGCTGGCAGTTTCCTGGAGGGATGGTGGGAGGGGAGGAGGGACAAACGGTTGTCCCAGCTGCCAAAAATCCCATACCAAGGCTCTATCGATCTGCCCTACTTGGCAACTCAAGCTGCAGTCACCGTCTGTGGTGCTGGATCAATAAGACCTGGGTGGACAGGGAGGGAGAGGCACTTTTATGGGAAGGAGTGGTCTTTAGGGGGAAGTATTTTGATTTTTAGAGCAACTGCCGAGTCAAGGAAGAGAAAATACTGGGACTGGAGTTGCAGTTTAGTTTGGACTCATTTCAAATACCTGCCGAGCCCTTTACACTGGGGCCCCAGTGACCTCCTGCATGTGGGAGCTGCCCCAGCCTCTGTCCTCGCTGTCCACCCACGGGAGCCTCTCTCCTGCCCTGGATGCTCTCAGCACAGACGTGCCAGCTCCAGAGATGGGCCAGAAAGCCACCGATGACAGCACAGACAGCATGTGCGTGGTAACTCTCCAGGAGCAACCTACAGATCCTCTCTGGGGACCTGGGGAGACACAGAGACCCCTGCAGCTGGACGAGAAGGAATCATTGTGTGGCTCAAGAGCCTCTGGAGATGCCTCAAGTGCCCAAATGGCACTCGGTGATGGCTTTTGAAGTGTGACTGCCACTGGGGCCAGGCGGATGGGGAAGGTTCAGCCCCTGGAGCTGATAGCCAGGCGGATTCAGCAGAGAAGACAGTCTCCGACCGGCCAGCCCACGCAACTTCCATCCTGCCGAGCGGAAAGCATCATGCATTGCCCCCTGGCCTCTCCATGAAGGAGATCATCAGCCCGATAAGATGCAGTGAGCCAGGCAGGTCATGTGCTGGGGAGCAGATGACTGCCACCAAACCCTTGTGTCTTTCTGTGCCTGGAGACCACTTTCTTATGCTCAAATCACATAGCTGGGCCTTTACCACCAAGCCCTGGAGACCAAGTGACCTGCTGATCGGGAGGAGAGCTCTGTGTTTGACTGCTCTGGTCATCCCAGAATTTTGCTAATTTTGCACGTGTAACCCCATGAGGAGAAGGCAACAGAGGCAGATGACAAAAGGTTTTTGTCTAACAGAGAGGGCTGCCGGGTAGGTCCTAAAGCCAAGAGCCCCAGCAGCCCGTCGGCTCCAACGAGAGCTGGCTGCAAGGGGGACCGTGCGTTGGGTGTCACCTCCAAATGCCCTCTGGATAGATATGGAGAGAGTGAGAGAGAAGGGGAATCTGCAGTTGTTCCAACGTTTCTTGCCCAGCAGAACAACTGTTGCAGTCCTTTTAGTACAAACCCAGCAACTGTTCCCAAAAGCACAGCCTCCTCAGCTCCTGTCCTTAAAAAAAACCCAACGGCCCATCTCCAAAACGCTGGCTTCTGAGTCAGGGCAAAAATGTTATTAACAAAAACATCACTCAGGGGTGGGACACCTGCTCCCTGACAAGCAACTGGCCTGGCCGCCCATGGTTAGCGTATTACATCAGGCCCCAAAAAGAGAAAGGAAAGGGAGGGAGACGGGGAGAGAGTGGAAAAGAACAGACAGAGGGAAGATGACAGCAGAAGGGAGTAACAAAGACAAAGAAGACCAAGAGAGGGGAAGCACGGGAAGAAAAAGAGCAAGTGCGAGCGCATGTGAGAGACGGCGCAGGAGCGAGCGAGAGCGTGGGGGGAGAGGGGAAAGCGTGCGGCAAGCGCCGGGGTGTGTGCAGTGAAGTGTGGGAGCGCGTACGGGTGAGAAAGACTGCGAGCGTGTGTGCATATGGCAGGGACCGGAGTTAAGAGGAGGAAGAGAGGAGCAAGGAAGGTTTTTACTTTTACCCAGTTTTTAACATGTATTAACACTGGAACTTTCA
>JANHFY010019630.1:21095-40390 GCA_027560095.1 Chloroceryle inda | reverse complement strand
GGGGGGGTTGGCGGGCAGGTGCTCTAGAGGGGTCCGGGGGGCCACGGTCTTCGTTCAGTCCGTGTCACAGCCGTGGGGGTCTTGGAGGATCACGCCGGAGGAAATGATTCACAGTCGTCCCTAGGGAGAGGGGGATCCGCGGGCTGCAGCTCAGGTGGTTCTCTGTAAAGCGGTTGTGTTCAGGGTAATCTCTCCCGATGTCCCGGTGCCAAGTGCCCTTCGCTTTTGAGGCCGATACTGAGAGCCTGTGTCACTTCCACCAGGATGTCCCTCCCCACATGCACACCTCTGCTAGCTCCCATGCTCCTCTCTTACCTGGTGGTTTCCCTGGATACCCTTCTGGTATAACGACCAAGAGGGTGTTTGAGTGCCAAGAATAAAAAAAAGAGTCTGTTTTTAACAATGGACACTAGGCTTGAATATGTATTCAGTTGCTGTTTATCTCTTTAAAGCCTGAGGAGGAACAGATTTATTTCAGCAGTAATCTCTACAAACTGCAGCTTTTTTGGTATGCAGAATAATTTTTGTTGGTGACTCTTCTGGATTACCAGTTGTGCATTGTGGAATGGTGCTCTACGGCTTCTGGTCAGCCTGGAGGGAATTCTCTTGCTCGACACCTGGACTTTGCATTGTTGACAATCCCTGAAGTGATCTGAAGGTGGCATTGGATGGTTCCCGGTGTCCTCATGGGCTGTGTTCCTCTTTAGGTTCCAGAGGAGTGTGTTGGACCTCTCTTTACAGTGGAGATTTGCCAGACTGCCCAACAATGCCAAGCTGGAGATGGTGCCAGTCTCTAATAAAGTGGGAGCTGGAAACACGGTACGTTCACGTTGCCCCATTTGTTCACTTATCAGATGGATATGATCCTGCAGATCTAATGAGCAACAGCCTGGTTAGGTTTGACCAATGCTCAAAGACTGGCTGAGGTGTGGTAATTTAGTAGCTGGAAGTCTTTTCTTACAGTGGTGGAGTTCCAGCTGTCTGCTGGAGGATGAGATCTTTTAGGAGGCTGAAAAAATAGTAGTGGTGAATGTATCAGAAGTTAAACATCACTGATGACTTGGGCTCAGCGGCTGAGGTGCTCGCTCGGTTCCCTTTACTAACTGCTGGTTCAGTTGCTGTTGTCTGCCTCTAGATTTTGTCTAAATCTCTGAATTCTTAGTGTTCTCTTTTGCTTCCTTCCCAGTGTTGCTGTTCACGGTGTGTGCACAGCTTCGGAATGGTTTGTGCCGTGTTCAGCAGTGGCCGAATGTCCCCGTTGAGTATAATCTTGAGGGGGCTTCCAGATGCTGTGTCTGCAGGAACTACTGGCACATTTAGGAGATTTACAAATCTTTTATGCATCTCATTATAACAGCTGGAGGGATAATTAAAAAATATTATGCATAGGTGTTAACGAACGAAAGCATTTGCTGTGGTGAAAACGATGTGTGATCTTAGGTGTCTGTCATTAGCACACCTCTCTTCCTGCTGGCGTCCTGGTTCCGAGTTTCTCCATTTTTGTGAAAATCTCAGGTCTGTCAGTGCCAACCTATTCGTGCCTCTTCCAAATTGCATTAGTGGTGTTTTGTTCCAGGAAGTTGCTTTGGCTGTCACAAAGATAAACTGATGCATGCGTTGAAAAGTGAACTGATAGTGTGAGAGGGATTTGGAATCTCTGCTCTCGGTCGCTGGGAGAGTGCAGCGTAGTGTTGGGAGTCACCGATGTCCGTGGTTTTCTCTGAAAACCTCCACGTGCATTGTTTTGTCAGTAGTGTTTTCTTTCCAGCTTTGTGGTAGGAAGGGGTTTGTGCTCCAGATGATGTGTTTAGTTAACAAAATACCATAACCTGGTAGCACCTGCATAAATTTTTCTGTTGAAAGAAGCTGCGATGGCATGGACTGGGACTTCCAGAGGAAAGTGTTTGGGTTCACCTGGTACAGGGACAGCTTTATCTGACATGTGCATCCTCTCTGGGAGATGCTTTACTGACGGAAAAGAGCCATGTTACTTTTATTCTCCTGAAGATCTATGCAGAGGATCAGGCTGCGAAGGACAGCACGCGGCGAGAGAGCGTTTACCACGTGGAATCGCTGCTTGAGGTCACAAAGGAGGAGAGCTCACGGAAGTTTCAGTTGTTACTGTTGAGTTGTGCTGCAAAAGGAGAATCCACAGAGGTGGAGGCTTCCCTTGGAGTGCTTGTTGCTATTTGATGGAGTTGAGAAAACATTGCAGCCGTGCTGGTGAATAGTACACTCTAAACAGAGCTGCTCTTTCATCAGCTAAGAGCAGAGGTTTCACTTGGAAGAATTCTACAGACTGTGTAAGAAAATGCTTTGTATGGAACAACTGACCAAAATAGTGCCCTGCCGCAGGGAGCTAGCGCCAGACACTGTGGGAAGTTTAAAATAGATGGATAACTGTGGCTGGAACTGACACGAGTGTTGTGCCCTCGTACAGTGGCGGCGGAGATGTGGACTGGGTCACGCCGACCAGCTGCAGTAACGTTGGGATGAATCTGATTCCCTGCCTTTTGTTAGGGGCTGTCTCTCGCTGGGATAATGCGTGTGGAACAGGTGTGCTTTCCTGCGCTCTCTTGGCAGCCGTTGCCCTAGAGACACAATACAGGTGTTGCTAGATTCTGAGTTTTCTCAGCAAGTCCAGTATTTTTAAAATAGAATGCTGTTGGATTTGCTGACACATGTAAAAATCATCACTCGCTGTAAGCCAGCCCTTTAGTGAAGAACTGAACTAATCCCCTTGTGATGGCAGATGATCTAGGGCTGCCGTCAGCGCGGTTCTAGGGTTAAAGTTGTTAGTCTTTTGTTTCTGTGTTTGTAAACTTGGAAGATAATTGGCACTGGTTTCACTGTTATTTTACGTAGACCTTGGGAGCTTTTTAAAAAGACTTTTCTGATTGAATAGGCCTTTCGTGACATGCTTAGCTTTGAACTGTTGCCCAAAGCCTGATGCAACTGGTAGTCTGAATTTCTGGGCTGGATTCTTACAGAATGGTAATGTCAGCTGTCATCACTCTGCTGTAGCTGAGAGTAATCTAAGGCTTGTCTCCAGCGGAGGACAAACCAGGAGGCTGTGTTAGTGGTGGGAGGAAACGACTTCGCTCTTCTGGCTGGTTGTTGATGATGCCACTGTTTCCTTTGTGTGGAAAAATTCCTGTCTCCAGCACATCACAATCTGCAGACCTGCGAGGGCTGGTAGGAGCCGAGGCAGATGACGAACATATTCCTCCAAGGAATCGCAGTCGACCGCTGGAGTGTGCGGTGTCTGTCTTCCCATCTCTCTCTTTCTCTCCCCATCTCCCCTCGCCTCGCCCTCGTGCACACTTCCCCCGACACACGCTGGCCAAGAGAGGATGCACTGGGATCGTAAGGACCCATGGAAATACAGAATGAAAGAAAGCTTCCCTTGATGTCCTAGGCTTATGTCCTCACACTTGTGGACAAGGCCAGTTTCAGGGGGCTTCAGAAAGCTGCAGCTGACGAGAGATAACTGGGTGCTACCTGATAGGGACTACTGATTATTTTTGTGTTACCTATCTTTAGTTGGGTGAGGTGACGGGGAAAATTCAGAGCTGGACATTTTGAAACAGTAACTGTTGTCTGAAAGGTAGTGCTAACACATGGATTGCTCTGCCCTTCTCCACCTCCTTCCTGGTCAGCTGCTGGATTTTTCACTTAGGACCATCAGGAGTTTGAGGCTCTTTGGGACTGTTCCCAGTGTGTGTTCACTGCAGCAGCTGCACCAGTCCTCTCCGGGTTCTTGGAATTCCTCTTCCACAGCTGCGAAGACCCTTGCCGTAAAGCTTCAGCTGGTGGAAAACGGAGCTCTCAGTTGCTTGTGATGGCACACTGTTTGGGGTGCTTGCACTGGCCTTCCTCTGAGCGTTCCCATGCAGGATGTGGTAGGGAAGAGGGGCCCAAGAAAGCTGGTTAATATTCCAAATTGCCTCCTCCATGCTCAGGAATGATCCATTCCAGCTAATAGGAAGTCAGGCAAAAATGCCAGAATGCCTGTGTGGATGGATAAGGAGCTCCTGGCCAAACCCAGACATGAAATGGAAGCGTACAGAGGGTGAAAGCAAGGATGGGTAACCCGGGAGGAATAGAGAAACCTTGTCTAAGAGTCCGGGGATGAACTTAGAAAAGCTTTATCCCAGCTGGATTGAATCTGGTCAGGGACATCGGAAACAACAAGAAGGGCTTCTTTAGGTACGTAGGTGACAAAAGGAAGGCTCGGGACAGTGTGGGCCCATTGCTCAACAAGGCAGGGGGCTTGGTTACGCTGGATGTGGAAAAGGCCAAATGCTTTCTTTACCTCAGTCTTCACCAGTGAAACCAGCCTCCAGTGGAGATTTACCTGGAATTCAGTAAGGCCTTTGACACTTTCTCCCATGAGGTCCTTATATAGAATACTCATATTCATAGCAGAATAGAACTATTAGAAGTATTAACTTAAAACATGTAGAGGAGTATTTAAATGATCATTTTAGATTAATGTGACCCTTTTCAGAAAGTATTTGGAAGAAGGTCATGTTTTTTTGGGAATAGCAGGTTCTAGAGAGTGGTGAAATACTAAGAGAAATTGTGAAGAGAAAATTTTCATTACATGTTCATGTTAATGCAGTGTGCTTTTCCTCCAGGTTCGGATCGCTTTACAGTTAGATGATGGCTTCCGTTTACAAGACACCTTTCTCTGTCACCAGACTTTGTGGGAACTCCTCAACCATTTTGCAAAGACCAGGTAAGCAATGCAGTGAGAAAATACTCGTTTGGCTGCACCTCTGCATGACAACAGTTAGTTCTTCTTACGGTGATCCAGCTAAATCCTGCAGATTCGCAGAGTTTGCTTTTATTTGACCGTGGTTTTTTCTTTACAACACAGATGCTTGCCTTTTCCTTGCTCCTTCAGATTTGACTCTCCACAGTTTCATTTTTCATAGAATCATTTAGGTTGGAAAAGACCCTTAAGGATCATCGAGTCCAACTGTTCCCTGGCAGTGCCAGGTCACCACTGAACCATCTCCCTCAGCACCACATCTCAGGGAGCTGTTGAGAGCAGTGAGGTCTCCCTGAGCCTCATTTTCTCAAGGCTGTTCTATAACAGCACCTTATTTTAATCCTGGAGTAGCCCTTCTGGTTCAGGGCATGAACTGGTAACAGGCTGCTCAGGCTGGGAAGAAGCTGTACTTGCACATGTTGCCATGCCTGTCTTCTACACAGACTTGTTTGAAGTCAAGTTCCTGCCCAAACTGGGATGGTGGCCCAGATTATCTTGATCACCAGTACTTGTGTGCTGTGGTTCCATGTGGTGGAGGGGGTTCTTCCTTAGGTGAGTTCCTACTGCTTCTGAGGCTTGCTGCTTTGCAGGTTCCTCAGGGGAGACAGGAGCTCTCAGCAGGCTGATGTGGAATCTTCAAAAGCCTGATTAGGTCTTGTTTAAATGGAAGAATTTCTGGTCCTATTGTAGGCCTGAAAATATTCACAGAGTAGAAATCTTGTTATTTGAGTCCAGTCCACATTCAGTGCTTTCTTTTGTCTTTAGTTTTGACTTTAAAATGCTGTATTGTTTTGAAATGTCAAGCGAATAAACGTTTCTGCAAAGGCAGTTCTTTTTATTTGTTTATTTATTTATTTGTTGTCATGGCTTGGAAGGTGAAGCCTTGAAGCTGTAACAGCCTTTGTATTCTGAGAATGAATTTCCAAATTTCATTTTCTCTGTTGTAGCTGGCTTTACCTTTCTCTTGATAAAATGTTGTTTGTTTGGTTTTTATTTTTATTTTTTTCAGATCTTCTATTTCTGTCCCCTTCTTTCTCTTACATTCCTCACCCTCTGGTAGTTGCCCTGTTGCATTTGAATCTCTTGCTCATCTGTACAGGTAGTGTGCTCTGGTATTGTGCAGACAGGACCTGTTCTTTGTGAATGTCTCAAACCAATTACATACTAAAGAGATACTAGAGTAGCTTCCTGTGGCAAATCCTTTGCAGTAAAGCTCAGCCCTTTGGGGTAGAGTTACAGGATACAAAGCGATGGGTTGTCCCCTGTTACCTGAGCCCTAGTACCTGACTGGTTACGGGGACGTGCTAGTGCTGGCCTGACACGTACTGTCATCAGTGGCTTCAGCTGAAGGTCAGAGTTGCTTGTTCTACAGTGCAGCTGAAATGGCCTAAGCAGCAGGGTTCTGGGGTTGAGCTGGCTGATGTTATCTCATTAAGTCAGGGGTGCATGGTTGAACTGTGTGAGTGGAGTTGCTCTGGAGCTGTTTCCAGGGTGAAGGAACAGCCTCCCCATGATGTGCTGTTAGTTTTCTGCTAGCTGAGCTCCCTGACAGGCCCATGAGATCAAAGGAGTGGCCAGTGCTGTCCCGAGGGAGGGAGTTTGAACTGGGGATCTTCCGTGGGGCAGCAGGGCACTGAGCCGTTAGTGCTCACTTGCCTCCTGTCTCTCCCCTCGTGCTGTCCGTGCAGTTTTGTGGGGAACTGGCTTCAGCAGCTGGCTCAGCTGAGCACTGGTGTTTCCCTTGCGTTGTCTCTCAGGTGGGTGAGTTTCCCAACCTAGTGAAGGGTTGCCTTTCGCAGGCAGTGAGGGTAGGATGTGTATCGTGTCCGGAAACAAGGATCCAAACGGGAAGCAGCGGGTGGGTAGGAATGGCGTATGCCAATTTTTCTACTCAACAAGTTGTGTCATCAGGCCACAGTCTGAGGAAATGCCTGAAGGAGTCTGGTGATTCTAAAGTGATAAAAACGAGTCCTCATTTCCATTCTCTTTCTGTCTTTAATGGTCCAGGTCTACACTGTGATATTTACCCTTAAGTCCAAAAGGACAATCTTCCCCCATGTAAATGTTAGAGGGAAGAGAATTGTTTTTCTTTTGACCAAGGAAAGAGGTAGACAAGAAAAGCCAGGTATAATTTTCCTGGGTGTTTTAAGGCCCCTCTTGTACCTTGCTGCATACTCTGTACCCTCTGGGAGGAGCAGAGTGCCACTTGCAGTTTGGGAACTGCTAGACTGGTGGGGACAGTGACAAATGGCTTTTGTGTGGCTGTCTTGAACGTTCGTTAGTTACTTCTTTGGTTTAAATTTTGATCTTTTTTAACGATCTTGCTCCTTCGGCGTGGTTTTACGTGTTGCAGGCTATTGTAATACCAGTGGTAATGGACACGCTGCTCTTCTCAGTGTGCTCAGCATTACTAACTTCAGTTCACACGACACAGCTGTTCTTTCTTGCCCTCTGGAAGCTGAGCTCAGATGTTTAGATGGACTTTGCAAACTTGTGATTAAGTTCAACGAGCAGCAAAGTTGCTGTGTATGACTTAATCACAAACAAGCCGGGTCTGCGGCCATCCCATGGATTCCGTGGGCCGTACTGCTGTGCAGTGTGCACGGACTCGGTTGACTAACTGAGCTCGTTATTTGACTTTCCAACGGGAGATGTTTTCCTGGAATGCTCAGCTGCTCTAAGTGCGTGAGGGGAAGTATTCTAAATCCACTGGAATTTCCCCCGGGTTTCCAGCGTCCATCTTGGCTAATTGGGTCTGAAGAAGGTCTGGAAGCTATTGTAAGGCTGCTCCTCCTCTCAGCGTGCGGCAGTCCTTGCACAAGATGTTTACAGGCCCTGTCAGATCACTACATGAAGGAATCTAATCTGCTCGCCGTTCCCCTTCTGAAGAACAGCACATCAAAGAAATGACAGTGTGTTTGATGTGTGTGCTCGCCTCAGTGAGTGCATGTAACGGATTAGCAGCAGCTGGAGGAGGAGCCTGCTAGCTTCCAAGAGTTATACAAAAATAAGTCTCTGGGGGATTTTTGCTTGGAGTCTGTTCTGCAGAGACTGGTTGGAGGCACGAGCATCGTGTACCCTTTTAGCACGAGGCCTGGGACAACTGTTGCTCTTCGGTCTCCCGCTCTTGCCTGGCTGGCAGTTTGTAGACCTGCACATAGGAGTGATTGCAGTCTGGGTGCGTGGAGACAGTTTCGGCAGTGACTGCGACTCTTGGCTACTTTTGTGGTGTTATTCATTAAGTTCACAGATTTTTCCATCCATTTTTAGAACACTTCAATCCAAAAAGCTGCTTGAATTGAAGTGGCGAGCAGTCGGAAGGCTGAATGAAACCAGGGTGCAAAAGTTGTGTTGGTTTTCTTTCTGACGGGGCTGTGTGGTACGGACGCGTGTTCCATTCTGCCTTGGCTTCTCTCACAAGTAGTCATCATCCACCTTTCCTGATAGACAGGCAGCTTGAAGCTCAAGCTTTTCTTTCTCTAAGGCTGTTTCTCCGCGTCTCAGCAATCCTTTATCTTCTGTGCCCTTTTATCGAGGATTCCTGTGGGGCTGCAGCTGATCCTCACTGGAAGCAAGAGCCATTGTGAATAAGGGAGGGATGGCTAGCTCTCCTGGGCTCTCTGGAGAAGGCTGAGTGGTGTGCTAAAGGTAAGCTTTAGGTGCTGTTCTGTTCCAGTCGAGACAAGATTATTTTTCTGCCTTTCCTCATCTGTTGAGGATTTATCAGCAAGGAATGGACACGTGAGCAATCCGGCCTATTTAGCAGAAGCCTGAGCCTCAGTCAAGGACACTCGGAGGCAGAAAGAAGGGAGTAAGTGAACGGAGCAGACAACTCCCAAATGCTGAGAAGCACATGGGAGATAAGAGCCCGCTGTACGCCGCCCAACGCCGCTGGACGCTTTCTGCTTGCTTGCTGCACAGTAACCAGTTAAGAGTGGGCCTACACTGCTTAGCCAGGGATAATGCTATAAGAAGCATAAACATAGAGGAGATGATGATATAAACTGCACCCTGTAGCTGATAAAGTGGCACTCACCTGGTCACATTGGTCTGTGTGATTGTCTGACACGTTCCCCACGCTCGTCAGGCACTGGCATTTGGAGCCTGCTTGGTTACCACCGTGGAAGGAGTGAGGGCCGGGGTGTGGGACGTTGCAGCCTGGGTCTTGAATCACAAGACTGTGCTCGTTCTATATTAGGAACTTAATCTCTTGACTCCTGCAGCATTGTATATGGCTTTCAGTCCTTGACAGAGAATAATTAATTGCAGAACTGCAAGTGATGGCAGACCCATTCTAGTGTGGTTTTGGTTGTTAATCTTGGGTTAGGAAGTTAACTGTGTTTCATAATGTGAAGCTTGAGTGTAATAGTTTGGAAGCTCTGGGTGTGTCTGTCACTGTGTGCACAGCAGTGTCTGGTGCTGTGCTTGGAGATGTGAAGGAATGGTACCTCAGGACTGTAAATCCCTTGTGATCTGTTGCAGCTAGTCTGGAAGTAGCTCCCAGCCCCTGACTTCCCTAAACCAGACCCGACCCTCAGGACTGGTTTTACAGGTTAGTCTGTTTGGATTTGCTAACTTGTGAGTGGAGCTTCTCAGTTTCATCGTGAGTCACCTAGTCCATATCACCATGCTTTTGCATGCTTTATTTGGAGAGGCTTAAGTTTTAACCTTTAGATCAAGATGGGAGATAGACTGGGGATAGACTGCTACAATTAAACCAAACAGAAGTCTCCGTTCTGGTCTGTGCTTAACAGGTTTGCTTCCCCCACATCGACCAGCTGGAAATCTTTGATGTGCTCTTGCTCGAGGATTACTCAAGCATTGGGTATCAGTACTCTTAAGGTGTCTCTCTCAATCCTGAATGTTCCAGCTATTTCACTTGCATTTCACTGAAGATGAATTTTGAATCTAAATGTCCTTGATGAATAGTTCTTGAACTTGGTGGCTATTTCCTTTCATTTTCCACTCTGTAGACTGGTTGACTGCTTCCCTGTTTTTTGTTTTGTCACTTTGTGCTGGGCTAAATAGATTAATGTCTCACATAGTATTTTAACATCGTGTATCAATATTCTAAGCTGCTTATCTGTGATATATTTTGGGTGTAATAGAAAGACTACATAAGATAATTCTGGCAAAGCTATTGGTAAGTGGCTTTGAACGCCGTGGTAGGATTGTTAGAACCTCTGCATTGGGTACACAGGCTTTGTCTGCTGGATTCCTCATCTAGGGGAAAGTGGGGAGAGCAGCATCTTGCTGGTTTTCCCCTTCTTTATGCTGAGAACCCTTCACTTAGGTCTTCCTTTGCAGAGGGGCTGTCAGCTGTTCCCATCACTGCTGATGCGTGTCCTGCCTCGCTGCAGTGCTCAAAGGCAGGTTCATCACCCTCGCTCTGTCTGCTGCAGCAGCCTTTCCTTTGGCCTTGTGCTGTCCCTGATCTCCAGAACCAGAAAGCTTCTGCTATTTCGTTTTCTTTCTTGTACTTTTTTTATCTGTCTGGTCCTAAGACAGGCAAATTCTTTGTCCTCAGATTATTTGCTTTAGAGCAGCATTTCATTCAGTTTGTTGCTGTGCATACGTGAAAGAAACTGACCTGTTCCCAAGGAGAGTGCAGTCTGAACTGTAATAAACTGCTGAACTTAGAGAAGGGGTTGAAAAGAGTAAGTATTATTAAGTCATATTTCAGGTCGTGTACTGTGCTCAAATTTGTCTGGTCAGATTGACTAATTTCAGAACTCATTTCAATTATTTCTCCTTGGTTTTAAGCTTTCAGCTCTGTGTTTAAGGAACAGTAAATGCATCGAAGCAAATTCTTCACCTAACGCCTAATGCTCTGTGAACTGTATCGGGGTTGTTGCTGGAGAACATGGAGGACAGTCTTGTTAGCTAATTTAATTTATTACTACTGCTCTGCACTGGTTTTGGAGGGTAGGCTGCTCTGCAGATGCTGCAGTATTCCTCTCTTTATTGCAGGGAGTTTATGGAACAGCACGGTGAATTCTCCCCAGTCTGTATTTACATGCGAGATGAGGTAAGTCAGCAAAGTCTTCTTAGCTGTCTCTTCTCCTTCTGTCCCTAAAAAATAAGAAAAGCTCAGCTCTACTTTCCAACCTGGAAAGTGTTTCTTTTGAACTTTCTTGAGAGGGGAAGTAGAAAAATGTTGGTCTTTTCAAAGCATGACGTGTCTGTATGGAAAAAAGCTCTCTTGGAACGTAAGCCTGGACCGTTTAGAC
This sequence comes from Chloroceryle inda, assembly GCA_027560095.1. Lineage (NCBI taxonomy): Eukaryota > Metazoa > Chordata > Aves > Coraciiformes > Cerylidae > Chloroceryle > Chloroceryle inda. The sequence goes on along the minus strand of JANHFY010019630.1, from coordinate 29,383 downwards.
CTCTGAGCCCATAAAATGAGCTCAATGACCTGTTTGTGTTTTTCTTTCCAACTTCTTTTAAAGCTCGAGTCAAAACAGTGGTTTCATTTTAATAAATATTTGCTTTTCTCTGTTTTGATCTTCTGCTATTAATGTTTTGTTTAATATTTTGTATGTGCGTATTACGGAATTTGCTCTCCCTAGCTGTCCCCTTCACTTCCCACTGACCTCTGGGGACAGATCATCTTTATTCTGGAACAGGTCATTACCAGCAGATGGGAGCTGTATGTAATGAAATCGGTTGTCTTTCAGCTCCGAGATACTGCCTGGGGTCTAAGTGCTAACATAAAAATAATGCTTTGCTGAGGTTGGATGCCATGTAGGTGTATGTCTGGGGTGGAAATGCAGGTAGGTCATCCTCCCCGAGGTCGTGTAGTTAGCAGTGAGCTTGGTATAGTAGTACAGATGAATACAGAGGGGTTCTGGTCTCAATTCCAGCTGCAGAAAGAGCACCTTTTGAGCTGTTTCTGATGCTGTGTGGTGTTTGTTTTGCTACAGGTTCTTTCTAGGAAGAGCACATTAACCGCTCATCCAGGTAGGCAGTCACCATAATTACTTTCCTCTGGTTTCGTTGCAGATATCAGGAAAAGATGCTCTAGAGAAGACAACTCTGAAGTCGCTTGGCCTGACTGGAGGCAGTGCCATCATCAGGTTGGGAGAAGCAAAGTTTGGATTCTTTATTTCTCCTCTCCACTCTGGGGGTGAATTTGTTTTGCTTCAAATGCAAAAAGAACCAAAACCAAAACCCAGCAAAAACCCAAACAACTCTACAACCCAAACAAACAAAAGAAAAAAGGCATAAAGTTCAAAAAGACAAACACTGTGACACTTGGTAACTATTGCATTTGCCTGTTTTTCTGAAACTGCTGCCCAGATGTGCTTCCTGCAGCTGCAGATGCTGGCACTGACCAGCCATGTGCAGATTAAAGGGGCTTGTTTGCTCCCTGCCGCCCTCCCCGTGAGTGAAACAAAGTTAAAAGTCTCTCTGAGGGGACAATCATCTACCACTGCATTCTTCCCTGCCTTGGATTGCGGGCATTGAGCTCCCAGTCCCCGCAGTGCCTCCTGCTGACTGGGAGGGTGAGGTGGGGGACAGTGACAGCCGTTCTGTGATCTCCTAGCCAGCTCTGTGCAGCATGTACAGAAGGCAGGAGTGATTAGAAGCTGTGCTTTACAACTGACTGCTGTTTTCTTCTGGAAGGCAGTTTTCCTCCCGTGGAGCGGGTAGTTCCTGTTCTGGTTTTCTTTTTTTTGCACAACCCCCCGACCCCCCCCAACTTCAGAGCAATTTGAGCTTGTTCTTTGTGAGTGTCTGGAAGAAGCAGATCATTAAATTAGGGGTATATTTGAGTCAGGCTGTCTCTTTTTTCTGTGTCATGGTTATGTAGAGAACGTGGGGAAGGCACTACTGTTAGGATAAATGATTTTGGTGTTTTGTCCTGGTGTCCTCTTTCAGGATTATCATGAAGAAGCACAGCTCGTCTGGTCAGGAGGAAGCTGCAGGTGCCACAGTGCAGTGTGATGAGCTGACAGCGAGACCGGGCTCTAGCGAAGGAGCAGTGGATGTGCCCCTACCTCAAGCAAATACATTTCCAAGGGACTTGGACCACAGGGATGTGACCGTGCCTTTAAACAGCTGCACAGACAAGCAAGACTCGATTAGAGAATCTCGTGCCAGCGTGGAGGAGCCGTGGCCTTCTGCAGAGCCTGAGTCCACCCGGTGTGTCCCTTTTACTGGAGACGGACAGCGTCTGGGGGGCTCTTCTGCTGCTGCTCCATCTCTTGGATTAGATATGCCAACTTCAAAACTGCCAACAAGTTTTTCCAGCCCTGGAGGCCCTTCTAAGCCAAAGAAGTCTAAGAACAGCCAAGAAGTGCAAAAGGAGCAAGAACAGGTAAGGGACAATATATTTGAAATAAGGCCTGTTTTTATCCTGCCTTGCTGGGGGTGCCATGAGGAAAAAAGGTGTTTCCATATTTAAGCCTTTCTCCCTGTGATGCAGGGTTAGGTGCCTTGGTGACCTACAGTCCTGGCGAGGTCAGTGAGGAAATACTGCAGTTTGGATGGGTTACAGCAGGAAATACGAAGGATGGGAACTTAAGAATTTTCTGTCCAGAGGCAAGCAGAGCATTGAACCTTGAGGTATCCTTGATGCTACCAGAAGGGCATAAACTGTGCCTCAAATTGCAAGCAGATTTCATTAACAAATCCCACTTTGTCAGCTGTTCTCTGGGTGCTTGTCCCTCTTTTAAGAGTTCCTGTCGCCGTGCAGATCCGCTGAAGATGGGCGCTCGGGTCAGACTCGGGGGCTGGAATAGCCCGAGATGCTTGCGGCTGCTGGCTGACCTGGCTGCCAGGTCACGCAGAGCTACAAGCTTGGTAGAGTTTTATGAGACTGAGGTGTATGCTCTCCCACTGACACTTCTCTGCCGTCGCAGTCCATTCTCCCTGAGCTTCTGAATTGTTTAGGAGCAGAAGCCAGAGCTTGGAAGGACTCTGGAGCAGCCACCAGCGTAGCAGCGAGAGAGAGGCCGTGCCAACCCAGTGTGAATACTCCAGTGTATCAGAAACACGTTTGAGTCCATCCAATCGGTGTTCTTTAACCTTCTGGAACAGACCCTGAGCGTGGAGAGCTGAACAGTGGGCAGGGTGATTTGTACAGTCTAAGTGTTGCTTGTTCAGGCACACTCTCACCTGTGAGTGCTTTGGGAAGGAGGCGTTTCAGTCGTGTCTGAAAAGGAAGGGAAGAAGTGTGAGGGTTTACTGGTGGTATTTTTCACCACTGCTGTTGTCCACGCTTCTCTGCATGTTGGTTGGAGAGGCAGAACTAATTTTATCATTTTACTGGCTATGGCTTAATGTGCAGTTGTGCTCTTGGGCACAGAGCTGAACAGTGGTGGTCTAAGGACTCTCACGATCCCGATTCTTTCTCAGAATTGCAGTCCAGTTCAAACCACTCCGAGGCACTTCTGGAGCCAGCTTCCTTTCCAGTTTGAGAGCAGCTTTGGAAGCAGCTGCAGATTCTATTGGGGGGGTTCAGCCCTTGTGTTAAACAGCATGTGATTTTGACTGCTGCTCTTGAGGCCTTTGATCTCTGGTGCTTTTGCTGCTGATTGATTACATTTTGTTCCCTCCTCCATTCCTGCCATCCTCTGCTCTCCTTGCTCTCAGCAGCAACAACAGAGCAGGACTAGCCACATGGCATCTGCTTTTTGTCCCTTTTCAGTCCCGAGGAAAAAACCCAAAACAAAACAAATTATTTTTAAACATCAAAGGTCCATTTTTGTAAAAGAATCTTCCCATTAATGCTTTGCCTGTGTGTGGTTTTTGAAGCTGAAGAGAGAGGCTGGATAAAATCTGTGCCGGCGTCCCTTCGTTTCTGGGGCTAAAGATGGTTTACAGACAGCTGCATGCTGACTTTGATGTCAGAACATTAGTTATTAGAAGGTAACTTTACAGCAGATTGCCCGTGAGATGAGAGCTCCCTGAGGTGGTGGGGAGGAGGTAGGTCCCCAGGGAGAGCTTGCCGCCGTGGAAAGCCCAATAGCCACTACCTCACTTAAAACTGAAGTCTTTCTCAGCTTGCCTGCTTGCTTAGGTGTGGGGTGGTGACCACAGAGAGATCTGCGTTCCTCCGGAGCGCGGCTGTGCTGCGTGGGCAGTGGTTACCTGACTGCCCCGCAGACGCTGCTGTGGGCAGAGGGGTCGGCCCACGGGTGGAAAGTGCCCAACATCTCGGCTTTGGTAGGAGAAGGAGAGACTTTGAGGAATGAAGGTGACAAACCATAACAGCATCTGTGGCTCCTGACAGGTATTGCCAACAGAAGTAAGGCGACAGGATGCACAGTTGCGTAAGCGGCTGTGTGGCGGCCGTTGGTTGTTACAGGAGAGGGTTACCCTTTGTCACGGCTGTAGGAAACACTGGGTGGGTTGCGAGTGGACTGGGAAGAGAGTTGGTGTCCCTGGTAGCCGCCTTCTGGGAAATTGCTGTGGGAAGGTGGCTTTCAGGTGCTGTCTGCTTTAGGACGTTAGTGACACATCAGAATACGGCTGTATCGAGAGCTCCCATTGAGAGGTGCCTGATGGGAACGCCCGAGTGGCCAAAAGGTGATGGCTGGACTCTGGGGAGGAAAGAGTTGGTAGAGCAGCAGGAACTGCATACCTCTTTTACAAGTGTTCCTTATGTCTGTAAGGAGGCGAGGCACGTAGCTGGTTCTGCAGGGTGTTGAATGTATGGCAGAAGAGACACCATGATACTGTGACCATGGGACAGTCATAGAACCATAGAACTGTTCTGTCCTGGCATCCTCGGAGGCAAAATGATGATGTCTTCTGGCTGCTAAGCAGACACCTTGTGCTGCCTTTCTCTGATCAGATCCTCTTGTGCAATTCTGGAACTGAGTTGCAGGAACTCTGAATCAAACCACTGGAATTGTTTCACCAAAAGTCACTCATGACAGCTCTCTCCAGGGGTCTCGCTCTGTTACTGAGGGTTAGCTGAAAGTTTAGTATTAGGGAATTCTGACTTCACTGGTGTATTCTTGATTCCAGTCTTGTTAGACATGCACAGATCTGCTCCTCCTCCTGTGCAGGAAAGCATGTTCCTTCATGTTAAGCAGTAGGTGAGTACTGTGTCGTGGTTTGAAGTGAAGATCTTCAGCATTTGGTGTTGGCTGGGAGAACAGAGAATTGTGGGCTCAGGAGCTCAGAGGTGTGCGGGGCCACTGCAGGTACCTGGCAGAGAATCCAGCGGGGACAGCTTGGCTGGATGTCAGCTGGAGGTGAAGAACAGGGCGTTTGTGTCTGGGAGGTGGTGGATTTTGTATCACAGACAGCAGGTAGGTCTGGTAGGCTGGGGAATGGCTCAAGGGGAAGTTCCTGAGTGCCCATTTGCAGGACCTTGCTGGCAGCAGTGTCCTGCTTGTTTGAATGAAGGTATCTGGAAAGCCCTGCTTGAATGATAGCCCTGACAGAGCGTGAGTGGTCTGGAGCAGTGAACACACAGCAGGCCAGAGGGGTGAGCACTTGAGGTGTGTCTGCCTCTACCATCTTGGGATTTCTCACGTCTTGGCTGAAGTCTTTAGTTACTGCCATGGCTGGACAGTGGCCGATGGTTTCCCTGTGGAATCCTGCTGTCCTGCTGCTGTTAGGGTTAGCTACAGCACTTGTTAGAACTGGTACTAAATGGTACCTTTAGGATTTGTTAATGCAGATGTTGCAGTTCTCTCCACTGTATCCCAGCACCCATCGCAACACGGCACAGGATGTGCCCACGCAGTTTTTGAGGAGGAGGCTCTTTGCAGGAAGTGGAATTTAAGCCAATTTGAAGAGATTGGAGTAGATCTGATTATTGGGGAGGCCTGATTCATTCTCCTCTGGCATCGATCTGACCTTACCAGACCAGCTGCGGGCAGCAGTCGGGACCGCTGTGCAACAGCCCCCTTCCCCGAGGGTGGCTCTGCGCGCTCGGGATGACTGCAGCGCTGGGCATTCCTCCCCGGAGCCCCGGGAAAGCTGCAATCAGGATCCTTCACCCACTAGTTAGAGCTGACCCTGCTCAACTTTCTAAAAGTAGCGGTGGGTCCCACCCACACAAGCTCACTCTTTTAATTTCTCAAATTACCCTTTAGTGCCCACAAGCAGAGTGAACATTGCCTTGTAATTTGTGTTCTCGATTTTGACAATTGAGGGAGACTCCTTGTTCCCCAGGGGCCTGGCTGGGAGGGAGGGAGGGAGGGAGGGAGGGCATGCGGGCGTTAGGTAGGAGTGGAGGGAGAGTATGAGGGAGTCAGGGGAGCAGAAATGGGCATCAGTTTTTTCCACAGAGCCCAGAGCTGTGTTAGGCTGGCAGCTGACTGTAGGAGAATGCTGCATTAACTCTCCGAGGTCTTGTTCTCCTGCAGCTCTTCAGAGGTGGGCTGCTTACCCCCTCCATCCCCCGGAGCCTGCAGTCTGCTGTTCTGTTTGTTTTCAGGCTTTGTGCATGTAAACATTTCTGGGGTTTGAGTTGTTCAGGAGCCAGTAGGTGTGAGCCCTTGTGCACTGGGCTCCAGGGGTGGTTTGTATTTGCATCCTGACACAGCTGCTGCCTTTGAGGCGAGGGAGAGCCGCCAGGTTTGAGCCTTTTCTAAGTTGGGAGGGGTACCTAATGTCAGTCCCCTTCAGAGACCGAGAATGCCATTCTCTAACAGACTGGGGGGTTGGGCTTCTCGGGGGCTGTGGGGTTCGGGTAGTGTTTTTTCCTCTCTCAATAACTGCCACCACAGTTACAGGCCAGGACCCAACTGTGCTGAAAGGTTTGTCACCCTGATACCCAGCTCCCGGCTGCAGGCCCTGGAGCAGGAGGAGCGGAGCGGCCGGGCTGCCGGTGCCCTGCTGCGCAGGTGAGAGGGGTGCCTTGGCTGCAGGAGGCCTGTGTGCTGCTGGAACGGCCTGTCCTCAGCACCCACGCTGCAGGGAGTGTTGCCAACCCGTGTATCACGTAGCGTGACTGCTCCCCACGCATCTGTCGGCTTTGCCCACAGCAAAGGTTGACTGCAGCGCGAAGTGCTTTGGAAGTGCAAAACAAAAGGGTTTTCACTGTCTAAGGAGTTTTCTGCACACCAGAAGCCAGGTTAAAAATTCAAAATGCAACCCTGCAGTGGCTCAGTAGAGAACTGAACAGGTCAAAACCCACCTTACCTACAGAAGGGACTGCTCTGCAGAGTAAGAAGTGGCCTGAGCCCTGGTTTCTGGGGACTGGTGCCATTAGTGCTGTGGCAAGGGAATGTGAAGCGGAGAACAGAAGATAGGATGCGAGCCAGGAGTGCAAGGCAGATGAAAGTCTTCAAAAGGCAGTTTATAGTCTGTAGTACAAAGTATGGCACCCTGGAAGTTGTCTGCTGCCTGTGGAATGGTAAGGAAGGGATTACATCCTGAGAGAGGTTTGGAGTATGGTGGAGAGGTAGCTTATGGACTTGGGATAGGAGTAATTTCTGAGTACTTGTAACAAGCTTGTAAGTAGCTACAAGTTCCAAGTATCCTTCTATTGTAAGGGAGGAGATTCCACAGGCACTCCATGGAAAGGAGGTCTCTCCGTTTGTTGAATGAACGCTGAGGTTGTTTCCTGGGGCTTCCCATAGTGACAGCAGAGAGCAGTGAACTGCTCGGGGGTGGCTCACCTGACAATATCGGTTCCTGCTGCTTGCCCCAGGCTCTGCCGGCTGTGGGAATGGCACCACTGGCAGCTGCTGCATTGTTAATCTCATCTCAGCGATGTGAATTCCACACAAGTGGTTGGATTTCACTTTGCAGATACTGTCCTTTTACCTCTTCCAGGAACCTTACAGCACAAGCAAAGAAATGTGTTTGAGACTGATCAGAGCTCATTTTTATTCTGTAGCTTGTAGAACGAGAGCCACTCGTATGCCACCTCGACCTGCTGGAACCACTTCCTGCTGCCCTAGAAGAGCTTCCTGATGAGTTCTTTGAAGTCACGGTGGACGACGTGCGGAAACGTCTGGCACAGCTGCAGAGCGAGAGGCGAGTTCCCTTTCTGGTGGCGACTGGGATTGCTTCGTGTCCCTCGGCTGAGCAGGGCGATGCTGGGCACCTGCAGCTAGCTGGCAGCCATCTCTGGGTAAAGGGCTGTAGGTAAACTCCTGGGTGTGGGAGCAATGCATTAGTGACCAGCACGAGAAATCAGTGCCCTTCGTGGCATCTGAGGTCACGAGTGGTGGCCTGTGTCTGTGACAAACCCCACGTTTTCGTGTGGATCGGCCGAGCATTTGTGGGTGGGATAACGGTCTCGGGTGGCTGTTGAAAATTTCATCCCACCTCTTCCTTTCCCTCTCTCTTCCGAAAGAGAAGCCACTGCTTTTGTAGTGACACGTGCTCTTACCTGCCAGAGGCCGAAAGCAGTGGTCCCATCGCTTCTGAACTGACTTCTTGTTAACTATTAGGAATTAAATGGGTGGAATTTGTAGCTTGTGATGGACAAATGTATGAGTGTGGTGATCCAGCCTCACAAGTCCCACTGACCCCAGCAGTGGCTCGTAGCATTTTCAGCCAGTAGGAAACACCTTGTATTTTACGTAAAGGAATTAAGCTTTTATTAGACCTCATCAGAAAAAAAAACCAAAACAAAAACAACTTTGAGACATTACCAAATGGAAGTAAAGAAAAATCAAACTTGGCCACAAATCAAGATGTGAGAATGTTTGGAATACACAGAGAGAGGGTCAAGAGGTTTAAGAGCCTGGGCTAACCA
>JANHFY010019630.1:0-13351 GCA_027560095.1 Chloroceryle inda | reverse complement strand
GCCTTCCAAACTGGGAAATCTTCACTCTGGGAAGAAGTTTGTGAGGGCCAGCATCTGCACGTGCTGCAGGGCAGGCTGCGGTGCCTTGTCCTGCGTGGGGTGGGCTCCGTGTGGGTGGGTTGGGCGAAGACTTTGCCCCTTCCAGTCATCGTGCGCTCTGTGGAAGGGAGACCTGTACTTCAGTCAGAGCTGCCCTCCCGTTCTACTGCCTGGAAGGGAAGAGACAAGGCAGAGTGCTCGGTAAAGACAGAAGGCGTATGTGTGAGGTGTTTGGTAGAATGGGTGGCTTTTGGGCTGGGGGAAGAGGAGCTTTGACGCAGACCTTATTTTCATGGGGACCGCGTGATTTCTCGTGGCCTCCCAACTCCACCCTCTGCTCGGGTAGAGGGCAGAGCTGCTGCTTCTGAGTTGGGATTGCTTGTCCAGTGCTGGATGCGAGTTGGAGCTGCACCTGGCATTCCCAGCTCTAAAGTTAGCGGTGGGCTCTCCCCTGCTCTGTAGACCACCTTGGTGCTCTCTAAGAAAAAGTGGATGGTGTCCGAGGCAGTCGTGGGAGCACCTTTGAGCATTCAAATTTATAAGTGCCAGAAATCTGTGCTGAGGGCAGTGGCAGGAGTCAGTGCAGATGGCCTGGTACCGTGTTAGCAGCTCTCGCTCTCACTCCAGTCCAGCTGATAAGACTGGAACCGCACTCGGTAACTGATCCCCCAGGAGGAAGGGAGAGCCTTTACACTGCAAGCAGAACCAGGGAAGAGACAAATATTGTCAGCTTGTTTGCCAGGATACTTGGGCTGCAAGAACTGTCTGAAGTGAATTCTCCCTAAATGTGTGTGTATTTACAGTATGGTGAGCACACAGATTGGCAGCAATGTGGAGTTTTTGGAACCCATAAAGACTTCAAGGCATCGCTTTGATTTTTGTTATTGCTGTTTTTGCTGGCTGCCTTATCCTCGTGTCCCTTGAAGTGTTTTACAATGTTCTGCTCTCCAGAGCTGATCAACTGCAGGCTCCTCTGTAGAGTGCTTCGCTTTGGGTTTCTCGCAGCTCTGCTTGCTAGTTTGTGTCTCTCTAGGCTAGCCGAGCTTTTCCGCGTCGCTTCTTTCTCCTTCCAGAGGCAAGCGCTCGTGGAGTGCCTGTCCAGAGTGCATTCATGGAAGAAGTCACTGACTGCTGAGTTAATACTAGGAAAGAGCAGAGAGTAAGAACGCCAGCCCCTGGAGAAGTCAGGGCAGCAGAGAGGGCAGGAAGGCCATCATCTGTCTTCAGAGGAGCTAAAGGAATCCGCAGGCTTCCACATAAATATTTAGATCTTCTAATCAGATCTTAGAGTGCACTGAGTGTTTCCTCTGGCATCTACCATGGGGCAGAAATCCAGAGGAGCTGTTTGTTCCTTTCTTTGCCTTTGGTTTTGTTTCCATATCCTACTGGTGAAGGACAGTTTGGGCGGTGCATCTGGCATGCCCGTTCGGTGGAGCCGGCTGCGAAGGGAGCGGTGTGAAGCCTCCTCTGCTTTTGGCAGGAGTCTAAATGCAATTTCATAAAAAACCACTTCATGGGAGTCAGTCCGTCAGAGGTGTTTCCAGGGGCAAGCCTCGTGGTTTTCCCCCCTCGCTGGCGGAGAAAATTGCAGTTAATAAGGAAATTCACCCATCCCCGAGGATGGCATTCGCCTTCCTGGGTGAAGTCTTAGCCCTTTGCTTGCCCACCTGGGATTTCCTCACCCGACTGGGTTTGGGGAGCAGTCTCACTTGCCGTTTGGGTGGCGAGGGCCGCTCACCGTGCTCCCAGCATCCGTCCGTGCCCGGTTCCCAGTGCTGCTGTGGCAGGGTGGGCACCGGTCCGGCTGGGCCCTCCTGCGGCTGGATCTATGCTGGAAATCCCGCTCCAAGTGCGCTCTCTTCCGGGGTCAGTGTCGGAGGCCAGATCTCTCTGATCTCGGCTCAAGGGCTCAGTCAATGCTCTTTATACCTGGATTCCTTCTTAAGTAGCTTTCTCAAAATAGTGCTTTCAAATCTTATCTTTGCCTTATGAATTTTAAATGTGCCCTGCTCTAGCTGGGACCTCCTCGTGCCGGCTGCAGAACATCCATCTTCCGCGGCGGTTGCGCTCCACATTGGGCAGCTTTGTTCTCGGGTTATAAACACGAACCACTCAGTCAGTTTGCCCCTTCCACCACGGCCGTAGTGTTTATTTCTGTTTCAGCGATGCTTTGCAGTCTTGCTGGAGAGGCTTTTGATCCACCGGCTTTCCGGTCGAATTTTCCGAGGGCTAGTTTCTGTGTTTGGGGTGTGTGTACTGTGCAGTATTTCATGTTGGTAGCTTGGGTTTCTCCTTCCGCGCGCGTGTTCCTTTGAAGTGCTTATTTTTTTATTCATCTTTTAACATCAAACTAGCGGCAGACCTGTGGCACTCTAATCTCTTCAGATCGTGTAACGGAAAGAATGCTGCTCCCTCTGGCAGCTGCGAGGTCCCCTCAGACGGCAGCGGCTGCCTGGCTGAAAGCGTCGCTCTGTCGGCGAGCACGAGAGCGGCAGGGAGTGGTGCGTGTCTTTTGCCGTGTGCTCTTCCAGGGGTTTTGGAAAGTGTGTGTCTGGAGATACCTAGCGAAGGAGGAAGTGCTGACACCTTACTTGGGAAGGGTTCTGCCTGAACTCTGTTCCCTGCTCTAGAGCACAAGTTGCTGCATGTGCAGCAGACCAAAGCAGAAATGTTTCTCCTGTGTATCGCAGCTGGATTCCCGGGGGAATGTTGTCCTAGTGGTGATATTTTTACCGCGGAATGCAAGATGCAGTGGCCCCAGTATAGCACTGCCCAGCCAAGATGCCCCGCTGCCACAAGCCCAGCTCACCACCATGGTGTCTGAGTGACTGCACATTGCCAGTGTGAAATAAAACTCTGAGTTCCTCAGCTACAGAGTTTCAGACTAAATGTGGCTTTATGAGTAACGGGCTCACCTTCAGATCTCAGAAATGCAAAGCACTCATTTAAACTTCTGCAGGTGTAGCTCAGGCAAACTGATGAAGCTGTGTTATTTAGATTTACTTCATTTATTTATTTTTAAACCTGAGGAGCTGGTCGTTTGGAGTGATGCTCCTTAAATGGGGAGGACAGTAAGCAGGACTTTGGCTTCTTCCACTGCTTGCCTCATCAGTGACTTTCTGATCCTCCAGAAGAAAGCTGTCCTATGATTAAGGCCTTGGATGGGACTCTGGAGACTTAGACTCTTAGCTCTCATTTATGGTACTGCCATCCTGTGTGACCTTGAGTAAGTTATTTAATCTCTTTAGGTCTCAGTTTTTCATCTACACCAAAAAAAACCAACAAACCAACCGACCGAGCCAAACCCCCCACCCTCATACTTTCTTGCTTTTTTATTTATATTGCATGTTGCTGCTCATTGCGTGTGTGTCACTGGAAACTAGAACAGCATTTCCAGCTGGGTCCCTAGGTGCTGTTGCAATAAAAGTAATAATAACCTAACAGCATCCTGTATATATGCCTTGCACGGTGCGGTTCGAACACCGGGATTCCATAGATTGGTAGCATCTGTTTTCCCACTCCGAATGGCTTTGTACGTTTGGCAGCAGGGAAGAGAAGTGCTGGATGTTTCTGAGTGTAGTACGTAGCTGTTGAGTCATTCATGCTGTAGTAATTGACATATGACTGAACTGAGCGCTTTGAGTATTTGTTTCAACCAGCCTGTGATTCTTCTGGTCAATCTGACAGGCTCAGTGTGACTCTGGTAGGGTTCTGAATCTGTGCTGAGTTGCAGATACTCTGGTGAGAATCTCTGCAGCGAGGTTAAGGACAGCAGGGTAGCTCTGCAGAGGTGGGTGCTAGAACAGTAGAGCACTGGACCAGCTGCAGATGAGGCAATAGCAGCTCTCTTGACAGTATAGTTTTTGGGTAAGGATCTGCCCAGTATTTGATCCTTAGTCTTAGAGAATAGTAAGGGCTCCAGCTTTGGCTTTGTATGTTTTCCTGGACTGCAGCTACTAAAGCCTTCTCATCTTTATGCCAAGACATTCTTTGGCCGGTGGGATCATTCCACTGGCGCTTTTTTCTTTTGTGTTTTTCTTTTTTCTTTTTTTTTTCCCCTAATGTGAAATTGGTGCTGATTTAAATACTTCTGTGTTACCAAAAAAAAATCTCAGACAGTGTTAAGTCTTGCCAGTGACTGTCTGGAGAATTCCTGGGGTGGTCAGTGAGATGTAGCTTGCTGCCTTCTCTGCTGAACCCCCAGTAAGCGCCAAAATTGGGATGGTACCCAAGAGTGCTGCACAAAGCAAGCTAGACAAAGGGTTGTGTGAACGAGCCAATAGTCTGTTTGAATTGAAGAAAGGAACTTACTAGATGTAAATTTGGCAAGAGGGGACTCTGTTGGCTGACCCCTAGGAAAGGATAGGGATGCAGGGAAATGAGCCATGGGAAGGAGGTTGTGTTCTGTATACTTGTGAGCTGCTGTCTAGTTCCTTTAAGTTTCTTTCAATTAAAAGATTTTGAAATGAAACATTTGGACTGATCTTTTGCCAGCAGTGGGAAATGGTTGTGGACGTGGATCCTGAAACTTAGAACTATGGTTATTTGTCAACCTGTGAGTAAATAGGGTCGAGGTTTATATTGGGGCATATTCTGTCTGTGTTTGTGTGGCTGAGTGTGCCTGTCCAGCTCTTGATCTGTGTTTCTCACTCTTTTTCTCTTTGTGCCTCATGCAGGCCCTGCCATGAATTTTCTCTGACCCCTTGGGGCCATTCCCACATGAAGCTTTGATGTGTGTGCCCAGAGCTTGATTGACAAGGAAGTTTCGGTGGCAGCAGCAGGGAAACGAAGTAAAAAGGGCAGGGCTTTGAACTAAAGGGCTTTGAGCTCCGAGATGCTGTGCTTACTTATCTCCTTCAGAATGTTAATTATTTACCAAGATAATTGGTCGGGAGGGGAAAAAAAGAGAGGGGAGGTTATTAAAAAATTCCAACACTAACACGCTACAAAAACCTCATTTTCCAACTTGCAGCTGGCATGAAAAGGATGTTGTGTGTAAAAGGGCTCGAGTGTATGTGCGTTGGGGGGGGCTCTTTAAGGCACCCGTTTCCTAAATAGAGGGAACCCTTCAGACGAACGCAGCGGAAACATCAAAGCTCTCGCAAGAGTTTTCTCTGGGGTTTCTAAACCGTGTCTGGTGCTTTTTAATTAAAAAAGTTTATGGAGAGCTGTCTTTGTGACTGGAGCAGGCAACCTTAGGCCCTGTTGACTGAGGAATGAAACGTTGAAAGACCCAATAAATAATGATTTCTGCTAAAATGTCAGTTCGAGGATGTGAAGATGCCGGGCTACTTCAGCAGGAGCTGCAGCTGTGAGCAGACTGGTGAACGGCTCCGGCTCCAGTCCGGCGTGGGGTGGGCCATGCTGTGTGTGACAGTCACCTTCGGACTGATGTCCGGACAGCTGCAGCGCCGCGCACCTATCGAGCGCGTGGCGCTGGGAAGATAGGTGAGGCCGTTTCAGTTTGCCCCCAGGCAGTGCAGTCCTGCTACTCTCTCTACTGGCTGGCAGTCCACAGGCTGCCCCGTGAAGATCAGGGTCCGTGGAGTGCTCACAGTGGCTGTGCTGGATCGGGTCCCAGGACCGTCATCCCAGTGTCCTGACTGTGCTGATGGTGGCAACAGAGGTTCAGGAAAACTCGAGAGCAGGAAGCCTGCCCTGCACAGTTCCCGAGTGTGCGTCAGTGGTGCAAGGAGGGGTGGTTTCTTGCTTCAGCTCTGTATTTGCTGGGCCCAGGTGAGGGGTGTTGGTTTGTATTGTTTTGACAGAGTAAGCGTAGACTGTTTATTTGCTGCAGAGTTGCTGGCTGTGACAGTGCTTGCCTCTTCTACACTACAATAATTTGGTTTCTTTGCCTGTCTCTTAGTATAAAGCCTTCTGAAAGATTAAAATAATTGTTTCAGCCATTTTTTCTTTATGTAGTTCAGACCGGTGTGTTAACTCTAGAAATAAGTATGGTTTTCTTTCAGGATTCTTACTCAACTGGTTTCACCATATCCCATTAATCTTCTGCATGCCCCCTTCAGATCCTTTCAAGAATACGAGCCCATGCTTGTAGCAGTGCCTGTTTCTTAGCATGAAGCTCAGCAATTCTGAACCTCTTACTCTGCAGACCCGTGAGAACACCTGAACGTGGAGATGTAGTGCTTTTTAATGCATCAGTTGCAGCAGCAGTTTCTCTGCTGCTGAAGTTTCTTTGAGGGCACGGTGTCATGCTAGAGAAGAGTAGAGCTGCATCCTGGAAGGCTGGAGAACCTAGCCAAATTCCAACTAGAGGCAGGGTATATGCATCGTAGAATAATCTAGAATAGAATTCTGAGGGCATAGCTGGAATTTCCTTCTCTTACTGTCAGCCACTCAGGTCTTAGCTTTTTCTGAATCATCCTCGTGTTCCTGCTCAGCAGTGGAGAATGTGTGTGAAATTCAATGGCCTGAGGCAGAAGGACCGAGGCAGACAAAGGGCAGGTCACCGGTGCACCCAGCGCTTGCTGGACGGGTCTCGCCATCTGTGTGGGGTAGAACAGATCATAGGATTTTACTTCGTGTCTTACTCTTGAGTGCCCTGTGCTCTCCACAAGCTTTACTAGACCATAGATGGTTCAGTGACCTCAGCTTGAACTCTGCCAATTTGTCTGTAGCCGTCTAACCTGTCTCTAATGTCACCGTGAACCCTGAGATATCTACGGTCAGCAATCTCTTCTTTTCCCCTTTTGCTGCAGGCTAAACTCTTTCCAAACGCTGTCATTCATTTTGGATCTGAGGAGTACAGGGGTGAGTGAATTTCCTCTCTTCCTCAGCTGACTGTACAGCTCCTCTAGTAGCCCCAGAGGAATGACATCCTTAGGTTCAGAAGGTGATGCTGGTGAACGTTCCGCTCCGAAGGGCTGAAGCTCGTGGGAGCTAGCGTGGCCAGTTAGCCCGAGCACAAATGGAAACAGTACCTTTCTTAGGGGATTCCTTAGGGTGTGGAGTAGGCACTGGGGACAAGAATGATAGAAGAATGTGGTGATTGATGTCTCTGTGTTACCAAACAAGTGTGTTTGGGTTTCATTTTAAAACAGATTGTTACCTGAAATCGGACCTGCTGAGCTCTGCAGTTTCCCCTTCTGCAGCTGATCTCTTAGCAGCCAGGTACGTTGGGACTGAGTGGGGTTGCAAACGAGTATTTCAGGGATTGGAAGCATGTAATGAGCCCATCCTCCTACAAAAAAACCCCCAACAGTGTTCTGAAGATACAAAGACTTAATTCTGTTGTCAAACAGTCTCACACTGCCACACTTGACTTCGTAGCTTTGTGAGTCCTTTGCAAAGTAGGATTTCAGTGACTAAATTAAGTAAAAGCCAGTGCTCTTATCGTGAAAAAGAAGAGCTGTTTCAATCTGGCTGTAAAAGTTGGAAGGTGGTGGTGGTACAAGGGGCTATTATGAAAAAAATGAGGCTTAATTCTCCTTGCTTATTTTCCTCCTCAGATGTTTGTCCAAATCTTTAGTCCCTTCTGCTTCATCATCATTAGCATCAACAGTTCCATCCCTGTCTGACCCAGAAGTGGGAAGCAGCAAAAAGACGGATGAGCAGCCGGAACCAGCCAGGGCACACGAAACTCTGCAGGTGTTGAGAAGGACCCCTGGGAAAATCCCGAAGTGGCTGAAGCTGCCAGGTATGGTGAAAGCAGAGGAGAGCTCTGCTCATTCTGACCTCTCCAGAGAGGCAGGCTCCTCTCTGCCAAGTGCTGGATGTTGCAGTATTGGTGAAGGTGTCAGCACAGTAGGGCTTGCAGGACATGTGGTTCAGCACTTGTCAATCACAAATCATTTGTGACTTAAACCCCAGCGCTGGCTGGAGAAGTATCTGAACGCAGGCTCTGGGCACTGTTGAGTGTTCCTAAACACCTCCTGGGCTTGTTGTGCTGAGTTCTTACCCGTGCTCGTGTTGTTCAATTACTAGCAGATACGATATCCTGAAGTAGTGGGTTTCCATGGTTAAGATTGCATCCAAGTTCCCATAATGATTTCTTTCTCCCTTGGTTTATCCTGATCCGAAATCTGCAACCTTGGTTTTAGTCACAGAACCAGTGGCTTATGTGTGATTTTATGTGAGAATTTCTACAGAATGTGAAGGAACTAGAAGAAGGATTCTTCAGTTAATCAATTGGCAATACTCACTTTTTGATGCAGTGGCAAAGAGGAGGAGAGGAGGGAAAAAGGAAAACCCAAAACTAACCAAACAAACCCAAGCAAACACACACACAAACACAAACCAAAACCCAAAATGGACATGCAGTCATCTCCCTTAGTGCCAGTAAAGCTAAATGGTACAGAATTCCCTGGCTAGCGATGCCGGATGCTAACGTCCTGAACCAGAACGTCAGCATTTGGTTCTGGAAGGTGCTGTGGGGCCACCAGCTCCCATAGGCAGAGCAGGAGGAGCACAGTGATTGCTGGAAGGCTGCCCACAGTGGGTTGCTGTGTTTCCCTGCTGTGACTGGTCTGTTTTACACTGGTACTGGGATACTGGTACAGGTCGTGTACGAAACAGTATCTTTGTTTCCCATTTCCAGTATGCTTGAAGCGTTCCGCTTACGGGTAGGACTTTCTTTCCCAAGTAAGGCTGATCTGGATAAAGTATGAAATAACATCTCGCCTCCCTGTGCAGGTCGCCCCTGAACAGCTGATAGGAGAGGTTAATAGCCTGCCGTGAGGTGCTTGTTCATTCCCCACTCTGAGATCACGATGTGTTTGCCATTCCATCTCCTCCAGAAGGGCTCCCACGCGCTTCCCGACTGTCCCCCGAGCACAGCAGTGTGCACGTAACCGAGACGCGACACGCTGCGGATTACGGGCTTGAGTCTCTTAATGCTCTTATGTTTGTGTTTTAGGTGGGAAGAGATGAAACGTTCTGCAGTGCTGGATCAGTGTGCAGTCAGCTGTGCCCCTTTCCTGATGACCTTACTCAGAATATGTAAGAAATTGTTGGTGGCCTCGGAGAGTTATAAATAGAAAATTGGGACTTCAGGTGCTAATTTCACCCCTTGGAGGAGCCAAAGGCCCATTGGTGGTCCTTGTGACTAGAGGAGCAAGGTTAGAGGTTAAATTTAAGGTTTCTTACACGCAAATAATACGAATAGAGAATTGAGGGGGAAATAATTCCTATATACTTTCTGTGGAGGACTTAATTTCTATCCATATTTTCAATTCAAATCTTCCCAGTTCTACCTTCAGAGATGACTTGAGTCTGCCTGCCTGCATTCTAGGAGCGAGATCCAACCCGATTGGGTTTTACCTATAGCTGAGTGCAGCCTAGAGCAAGGCTTGTCTCTGCTTCTTGCTGGCTGGGGTTAGTGCTGCTGCTAATTCTAGTCATAGATGGCTGGAAAGGGAGTGAAGAGGAGGCACTTGGGTCGCTTAAACCAGTTCAGATAGGCTTTTCCTGCGAGCCTCTGGGTCGCTGCACTTGGGCTCTTTTCAGTTGCCAGACTCTGGTCAAAAAAAGAGCACTGGTATCTGTTAGTAGAACACTTACGGCATTTGTTTCTGCCCTGAGCTCTCTGTTTTGTTTTCACTACGCATAATTAAAATCAGTAATTACCGTTTACTGGATGGGGTTTTTTCCTCACTGGAAAAGGGTCTCTTCACTTGACTTCTTCTCTGTGGGCTTCTATGGCCCAGTGTTTCCACAGCAGTGTGGCTGTTCCCTGCATTGCAGTTGGCATAGGGAGGGAAGTGCTGGTCCATCTGCCTCCTGCACATGCTGTAGGGGAGGGCTGTTGGTTAGAGCTGGGTGCATACTGGGAACTAACTCTGTAGAGCCTCAGCAGCCAGTGTGCTGGGTCGTATTTGAAGTCTTCTCCATGGATCAGTGGTTCCTATTGGACAGCTGGGGTTCCACGCTATGGTAATAACATGTTTTCCACTTGCCCTGTATAGACAATTGTTCCCTGAACTACATGTGCATCTGCACAATTTGTAGATGTAATAAAGCGGAGTGGCCATAGGAAACCTTTTTGTTGGTCTCTTTGATAGCACGTTCCTTCCCCCAGTGTCAGTTCACAGGAACCTGCTCCCTTTTCAATGGGCCTGTCATGCCTCATTCCCTTCCTCCCATTTTTTTTCAACAAAGCAAAACGGAGCTTTGTACCATCTGAATGAACTTCAAAGTGGCTAGAAAGGGCACCCAGGGTTCCTGGCACTTGTCATTGTCTCCCAGCCTGGCCGACATTTCCCTTCAGGTCTAATTACTTCCAAATGCTCCCAGATGCTTTGAAGAAACTGTAAGGGAGGGGGAGGCATGAAAGAAAGGTGGAAGAGGGAAAAGGAGACTCAAAGTGGAGGGAGCAGAATGCTGTAGAAAAATGCTGATTGATTTCTAGTGTATCACCCAAACATAAACAGGGAATGCGTGCGGCCGCTGGCAGCAGGGAATGCAAGGGCTCTACCTCCAGCTGCTGCTCTGAATCCTCGCTGTGGAAAGCAGCTGGTGCTGCTGCTGTCAGCGTAGGCTGCTTTACCACTCGCCCATCAGTGATCTCTTAGTCAAGAACGCTTGTGTACAGACCAGGCCAGGGGGGAACTGGAGCCTTTCAGGAGAGGCTTTGAGACCTGTGTCAGTAGGAGTCAGTGAATGGGGAGAGGCGAGGAGATGTGCAAAAGGCAGGAAAGCAGGAGCAAATTCTTTAAGAGGGACAAGATGCCCTAGAATTTAAAACTGCAGGCTCTTCACTAAGCCAGCTGCTACAGGGGTCGCTACCCTGCCCCAGAACAATACCTGCGGACACTGGATGAGCTGGATTTGTTTCAGTAGCACCACTGCTGTAGTAGCCAGACTCATCCCCGGGGTTTTGGGGCATTCCAAGGTAGTGTTACTCGCATTTTTGTTGCTATTCCCTTTTTTCTTTTTTACCATATGGTTGTGAGGCTGAAGGCTGAACTAGGTCAGTTCCTTCATCGGTTTCGTTGTGCAGCTGCACAAACAGTTGTCTTGGCAGAGAGGCAGCAGTGCAGAGGGACGGGGCACTGCTGAAGCTGGTACTGTAATCAGAGTGTCTATTGAATTGTGGTTGAAGTTTCCAAGTGGCTGTTGTCCCGAGTGACGACCTTGATAGCTCTTGGCTGAAGGAGTACAGTGACCTACTGAGCCTCTGCCTAGGGGGAAAAAATGCTCTTAACTAATCATAAAGACTCCAGATAGCCAACAAGTGTGCAAGCCTTAAGACACAGTCGTGCCAGCTGCTTTTCATGCAGCCGGCTCTCTATTTCCCAACAAAGCCAGTTCAGTTGTGTGGGTCCTGCCTCCATGTGTAAGGTTTCCTATTTCACAGCTCCCCCCGCCCCCCGCTGGCTGAGGGGCCAGGCTGTCCCATGATGTGGGATTTTCACACATGCTGTTTGTTATTCTGTCCTTTTTCCTTTCGTCCTACAGAGATTTAGAGAAGAGGGTGGGTGAGGGGGAAACTTTGCAAGTCTTTGAAGCAACTCGACTTTTGATGATTAATTGCAGCAAAGAGCCTACACAAGGGAGGGAGACTCAGTTTTAATTTATTGATGTTTCTTTGTGAGAACAAATTTATAGCAGAGGGGAAGCAGATTCTGAGGAGAATATCAAATGGTTAAAAGGTTCCAAGCATTCTTTGATGTCATGGCCCTGGAGAAATACTGGAAGGTAGTGAAGGACAGACTCTGTTTATTTATAAAATAAAGATCAGTTACCTGCTTTTGGCAAGAGCCGGTGACTGAGCTCCTGTTAACAACCTATTCATTAGACAGGCTTGGAGCCGGACCTAAAGTTCCCGCCACAGCTGCCTGCTGAGGTGATGAGAGCCTGAAGTTTGGATGATGTTTCCAGCTGTTAAGTCTTTCCATGCGTCTCTGTGAAGCAGCACCTGTTTCTCCCATCAGCCGAGAAAGCAGCAGCCTCTTCCTGTGCTGGGGAGTAAGGCAGCAAGAGGGACCCGAGTCACACCCTTCGCTGACCGCAACAAGTGCGTGGCAGATGCTTTTCAAAAGCAGCGTCTGACAGCGCAGTCGCCTAGGGCTTTGTTGTGCTTGGTAAAGGAGAAGAGATGGGAACAAAAGGGCAGAGACAGAAAATGTTGAGGCTGTTCTTCCTAGAGCTTGGCTGTGAGGATGACCCAGCTGTTCCCTGCCGGAGCGGGTGGTTCTGCTGGCAGGTCCCATGTGCTTCAGGAGGCTCTAGAAATCTAGAAGCTGTAAGGAGAGAACAGCAAGACAGTCAGCACCCCTCCTGGCTCCCCGAAACATCTCCCCCGGAGAAGAGGATTAAGCTGCTTCAGCCGCATCCTCGCGCTGCTCCCGTGTCCCCAGTCCCATACCAGCTGCGGCAGCACCTTCTCCACATGCTCGATGTTCACCTGCTCCAGGTCCTCTGCCTCCGCCTGCCGCGCTGCTCGCGCCGCTGCTTCTGCAGTGCAAGCACAAGGACCGGGCCGCTGGAGGGGTCGGCTCCCAGCGCTGCCGCGGGCTGGCCCCGGGGGCTGTCCCCGCGGGCTGTCGGAAGACGCGGTCCCCGGGAGCGAGGGCGCAGCTGGCCCGGGGAGCCGTTCGCCAGCCCCACGGCCGGCTGCGTGCTTGGGGAGGAGCTGGATGAGGATGGGATGGGGAGTGAGGGGGGTCCTCGTCCAGCCGGTAACGGGCCCCCATCGCGGTTCAGGCGAACCCCGGGCCCGGCACCGGGAGCAACTGCTGCGCGCTCACCTCGGACAAAGACCTTCAGCATCTCCGCCATCAGCAGCTGCGCGTCGCCGTTAACTGCAAAGACAACGCGCTTAGGGAAAGCGGGGGCCCGGCCCGCCCGCCGCCGCCGCCACCACCGCCCTCGCTCCCCTACCTCGTGTCCTGCGGTCCCGGAAATGCAGTCGGAGCAGCCGGTCCACGGTCTCCTGCGCGGAGAGGAGAGCGGGTTGAGCGGGGCGGGGGCAGCGGCAGCCCGGGTCCCCCTCCCGCCGGGGCCCGCCGCACCTTCCTGAAGCCGCCGTCCCGCTCCTCCATGGCGCCGCGCGCCGCCCGTCCCCGCCTCCCGGAAGCGCTGGCCGCGCGGGCGGGCCAGGGGCGGGGCGGCGGCGCCGCGGCCGGTACCGGCCATGGAGGAGTTCCGGCGGGCCTACGCGCGGCTGGGCGCGGCGCGGCAGGAGGCCGGGCTGCGGCGGCTCCGGGAGCGCGGGGCGGCTCCGGGCCGCGGCCGCCTGGACCTGGCGGCGCAGAGCCTCTCGCTGGAGACGTGCGGCGCCCTGGGCCGGCTGCTGCCCGGCGCGCCCTTCGCTGAGCTGGCGCTCGGCGACTGCGGCCTGAGCGAGGAGGGT
>JANHFY010019626.1:21766-46645 GCA_027560095.1 Chloroceryle inda | reverse complement strand
CTGGGGACACTGGGGGCACTGGGGGCACTGGGGACACGGGGACAGGGGGCGGCAGCGCGGCGCGGGGAGCAGGGCGGTGCCCCGGCGCGGCGGGGGGCGGCCCCCCGGCACCGCCCCAGCGGGCGGCGGGGGGCGGCTGGCGGCGGGGGGCTGGCCGTCTACCCCAGGCTGAACCTGAAGATCATGATTCGAGACAAGCTTATCCGCGACGGCATCAATCTGAGTAAACCCCCCTACTCCAACAAGGTAAGAAGGTCCCCACCGGCCGCTGCCCCCAGGAGGGGCCGTGGCTTCCGGGTGTTGTGGGGCAGAGGTAGCAGCTGGACAAGTCCTCGCTCAGGCAGCAGTTGTGTGGTGTCCAGCTGGAGATGAGGGGGCCTGGCAAGTTCTGGCCCCACTTCCGCTGTGACTGGGTCTGAGTGTCTCCAGATGTGCCAGTGTCATTTTCACGGGGAAACGTGGTCAGAACTTAGCATCAGCTAGGTGTGAAGAGGAGTGGGGCCAACGTAAGTAAGATCCACCAAAGCTTGTTGACCTAATGTGGAGTTTCAGGGCAGTGCAGCATTGCACTGCATTTTGGTTTTGCCTTTATTTTTTGTTTGGGTTTTTAGTCCAGTCTAGTTTAGGGTGTGAAGGCAGAAAGTGACAGGATGGTCTTAGTGCAGTTTTGTTTGGTTTTGTGGCTTGTTTTTTTTTTTTTTTTTCTGTGAACCTTTTCCATTACATTAGAGAATGATGGCTTCTCTCATCTTTTGTTGAAGGTCATATTTTAGAGTCAGTTTCTGTTGGCAAAATTGATCATGAAGTAAGTGGTACTTACTTGGAGGAACAACTCCTTTTGTTGCTTGGATATATTTACTGGAGGATGGTAGTGACTGGTTAATGTTGAAGCTGTAAACCAGTTGCTCCAGCGCAGGATATCTCTAGGACACATCATCTGCTGAAAGGCCAGAAAAGTGTAGGTCTTGGAAGAGTACATTCCAATTTAATGAAAACCCAATATTTAATGAAATATTATCTTTTGAAGATGTTAAAATGTAAGCTTGATGTAGTTTGGAAGATAGAAAGTGGTTTGTTTAAAGTTTTCGGTAGGTTTCCCACTGAAAATATCACATGCACAATAAATAAAATGATAGAATTAAATGTAATATAATGGAGAGTAAAATTTGTGAACGAATATTAGGTATTATAATGCATGGTTGCTTCAGAGTTCAGAATTAAGTGCTTCAAAGTTGTTGGATGACAAAGAGTTGCCTGTATTTTCCTAATGGTTTGAAGTCTGAGAAGTTGCAGTTGACCTTCAGCTTGTGGGTACTTTTTACTTCTGAAAAGCTTCTGAAGGTATGGAAGAAAGGTGATGGGGAAATCTGCAGGTCTGGGTTTGAAGAAATGTGAGAAATTAAAAATTGAGAATTAATTATCTGCTGTAATGACTAAAATACCACTTGGATAACGATGGAGGTGCATATAAGACTAGTAGGACAGTAAGTTTTGAGACTCACAGCACAGTTGACTGGTTTGAGATAATAGTTTTTCTTTACGTGAAACATCTGGCTGATGACATTTTCAGAGACTGTGTCAGATTCAGTGGGACAGTAGCCAAATCTAACAAAACATCCATGAACATCTAGTCTAAGTAAAGCATTTTCCAAGAGTTCCTGTGTCTTTTGGAGATTTTTTTCCCCTGTCCCTGTGAAGTGATACATCATTGGACTGACACCCTTCTGAAATTAACATCGCATGTTCAAAGAACTTCTGTGGAAGTTCTGGCTTATCAGTATAGCTGCAGTACATTACCCACCTCCATGGCTATGTTCCATTTCTTCCTTTTGACTTCGTGTCCTTTTGACTTTGTGTATGTTCAGAGCCACCAATTCCATTTTACCAAGTGGATGCTCTGCCTTCTCTCTTTTAAATCTCCACAATGGAAATTGTAAATTATGTCATCAAGGAAATTCACATCTTTAGCATTGACTTCTTCTTTAGTTCACCTTATTTTAATTTGATGGGTCTGATAATACTGTGGATTAACTGCCAGGGCAAGCTCATTTTACATAGAAAGCATCACTCAGCTTCAATTGGTTTAAATCTACATGAAATATTTTGAAATAAGAAAAGGAACCCAGCTTACTTTCCTAGTTTTATTTCAGCCTATAGTCTCAATGGATTTCTTTTAGATGATGAATGCTTATAACATCTTGGTTTTTTGCAGTAATAGAAAAATTTTCTCTATCTGATTGTGAATCACTCCACATCGTAGCATGTTGTAAGAAACCATAAAGCTGTCAAGATTTGAGTGTGTGTTGCACAGCATGTGTTATTCTGAATGCCACCCACTGTAGAAATCCATCTCCAAAACAGCTTAAAGGGAATAGCAAAAGATCACATCGCTGTGCACTATTCATTTTAGAGCAAGAAAAATTAAATACTCTATTCTTTCATTTGGGAAAGAGACATAACAGTGTCTCTTAAAAAGCAAACAAACAAAAAAGAAACAAAAAACTTGAGAAAATTATGGATATAATTTAAGCAACCTGTATATACTTTATACAGAGAGTATGCAGTGTGCAGACTTCCGCATGCCAAAAGAAACTAGATGTAGTCTCTTCTGTTCACAGGATTAAAGAGTCAACTTGAGGTTTCTGTCAAGGTTTTTGTACACATTTATCACACATCCATCTACAGATGGTCATACAGATATTCTGGAGCAGGGCACCAGACACTGACCTGTTTGCTATCTGCGTTTCTAGTGCTGCTGAGCAGCTAACTAGCCTTCTGCTTACCTGCACAGTTTACATGGAGAATGCCATCATCTCCTTCTCTTAATACCTATAAATGAAAAGTAGTATATGTATGGAGGAGCACATGCATGTGTGTATGTATGTATGTATACATATACGTATATGCATTTTACTTGTTTTCTGAACAATACTTCATGTGTTCAGTTACATAGTTCTCAGACAACTTTGGTATTTTATTTGAAAACATCCCTGGGAACTAGAATTGCTGCTCCTCCTATTTGTTTGGAGCCTTTTTCTAGCTGCCTGAGCTGTAGACATGTCAAAAGATCAAAAATTAGTATTGCATGTGGCCGTGGAGATGTTAAAAGCATCCTTTTGCTGTCCTTCCAGGGTTGTTGCTGTACTTTCAGGTGAAAGGTGAAACAAGAGAATGGGAGGGATAGAAATATATTGGAGTGGTAAATTTTAGTTTTAGTTTGATTACAGTTAGCAGAAACAGCTAGCAACTACTTAGAGAGCTTAATATTAATCTCTTAAAGATGTGCAAACTTTGAATTGAAGCCATGTGTATGGGCGACTTCAGATGTGGAGAATAATCATTAGCTATCTTGATTATTTTCACAGAGAATCAGAACAAGGCCTTACCTCCTCAAATTGCATCTTACATATTTTTCAGGTATAAACCAATGAATATCAACTGTAACTGAGGAGAACTCAACAGAAGTCAGATTTTGTTCCTTGTTGATAATGATCCTTAATACTCAAAGCCTGCTGGTTTTAGTTTCACGCCTGTTATTGCTGACTGATAGCCTTAGAAGTCTCATATATCTAAGAAACTTCTTGTGGAGACGATGGGCTTGGATGCCCTTCAAACAAGAACCTCTCTCAGTCAATGAAACGTCTGTGTCATCTCAGAATACATAGCTGATTAAAAAACTTAACCTTAATGGTCTTAATTTTGTTCTTAATTGTGCCTGGTGTAGGAATAGTATTAATATTCATTTGCCATGTAGGAGTTAGAGGGATGAACTGATGGCAGAAGGAAACCAAAATGACCAGCACCTCTGGATTCCAGTGAGAGCAAACAAAGCATGCATAGCATTGGCCTGAGACAGCTGGATCAGAGAAAATAGAGATGTTACCTCCATAGGTGGAGACATTTCTTGCCTTGGTGGTCTTGTTGCAAAATGGATTATGTCCATGCTGGGTCTGAGCAGGAGTAATGTTACTAAATGTCACTGTGGTAGGGAAAGCAGAGGAGCACCGATGTTGTCAATATAAAGACAAGCAGAGTACCTCGTTGTGGAGCATGCCAGGAGAAATTAAGTATTCTATTTATCTCTAATGTAGATTAAGTGACATTTAATAGTTTACTGGAATTTCATTACTATTTCTAATTGAAATAAATGGCCTGACCTGTTTCTGAAGAAACTTTATTCAATTTTTCATCTGCAGAGAATTGAAAATACATTAAAAATCAGTAAAAACATACATGCAGTAAAAGCTCCCCCACCAATCACAGTGATTTGCTTAGCCTTAGTAAAGTAACACTCATGTACAGAGACTAAAACTGTGTCATGTGACATATGTATGTGTACTTGACCTCACTGTTACTCACTGTGCTGTTCATGATTATCATCATACTTGGAAAACAAATACTAAAAATTCAGCTGCACTTGAGGTCATAATCTTAAGAGTTCAACCAGATGTAGAAGAGTAAGAAAACAGATCCAAGTAAGTATCTGCTTAAATACCCAACCACATTTTTATAATTTCTGTGCTGAGGATATAGTACAGATTTGTGGTTTGGATTACATTTTTGTTTAATCCTTGCCACCACAAAATGAGGAATATTTCACATAAGTTGAATGTTATAAGATAAAGATACCAGCAATACTGCTTTGAAATACACTGGTTCAAGCTGAGTCTGGGGCTAGATAATGTAGTCAGCACTTTAGATATCTGCAGAAGTGAATTCAGTGAATTAAAAATATTGTGCTTTGTAGAAATGACAACACTCACCCAGACCACAATTAAATATGAACCTTTTTCTAAAGATCTGGCTGCTTTGGAATAACTGCATCAACTCTGATTAGCAGAGCATTCTCAAATATGCCTTGGGGAAAGCTGCCTATTGACAAAAGTACTAGTGCATTAAGTAGTAACAATATTTTCATGGCAATAAATTAGCAAAGCTACAGGCAATGTTCAGGATGTGAAAAGGTATATTATATAAGAAACCACCGAATTTGCCTTTAACTTCATAACTGTTTTCTTTTAAAGAAAATATAGCACTTTATATATTGGGTAGTTGTTTCAAAGTCACAGTTTATTGAACTCGCAGAAAACAAACTAGGAAAGATCTTCCAATTAGACCATTAAGGCAAAATGTGGCAGAATATGAATAAAACAGTACTGTGCTGTATTTGCATTTGAATTGGTGCTGAATATTTTCAAGTGTATTCAATCTTCTCTGGAAATATGGAATGTAAATCTTCCTGTGCTTCATTATCTCTCAGTTTTGAGGGGAGGAAGATCCCATTAGGATATATTAAAGGTGAAGTCCTGAAAGGGGGTAGTATCAACTGCGTGCCCCCTGTCTATGATTGTGTTCACTATATTTTCTCTGTTCGGTCTATCTTCTCAGCTCTAGTCGTGGTGGAGGCTGGCAGAGGAGAAGGGGAGAGTGTGGCTCCCAGCTCCAAAGCATGTTGTGGGGCTGAGCAGCCTGCCACTGTGAGCTGCAGCGTCTGCCCTGTAAGGGGGATCCTTCCTTCATCCTTCACGTGGCTCTAAGTTTGAAGAAAAAGCTAAACTTACAGGTCTCTTGCAAAAGAGAAATGCCTGCTTTCTTGTAGTTAGTTCCCTGAAGGCTTTTCCTTCCCTCAAAGGACATGATGCAGTCAGACCTCCGTGGTGCAAAGCTGACTTGAATTTTTCCACATAGTGCAGGGTTTTGTGTACGTGCTTCACCTCAACAGGGACACCACCAGTGGTGTGGCAAAAGTCTTAACAACTCGTTTCACTCCTGCATGCTGATAAAACTGTCTTGTTTTAAATGTTTGGTGATTCTAAGTCCTTCTGAGGAGAAAGCACATCTTAAGGGAAATAATTCTATTGATATCCCTACCCCTAGACCTTCTCTCTCCACCATATGTAGGATGATGAAGCCCATACACACAACCATGTGTGAGGAATACCAGAGAAACCAAGATCATTTCTCACCAACAGAGTAATCTTGTGAACTATGTTTCTAGTTTTGTTTATGACCAATATCACTATCTCACATACACTCATACATGTAGGACAGCTGTGTCCCTGATTTCAGAAGTGAAGTTGAAGAATTTGCCTAAAGTAATGAAAAATTTCACACAGATGAAGCACACTGCATTGCTGCAGTGTTTTTGTCCATTGCCTTAATGACTTATGTGTAAATTAAAGTGATTGAGAAAGAACCAGTAACTTGGCTATCTGGCAATTACTTATGCCTGTTAATTTTGCTTGTTAGTTACATGCTGTGTGCTTACGTCATTATGAAGAGTCCCTATCCACTAAGGTGTATAGATCCCTATGTGTGATCTGAAACATACTAACAGCTATTACAGAATTTCTGAAAAGTGCAACAGAGGGGTTTGAAGTGACAGGAATATTGTTATTGCAGATTAGGAATGAATTTATTACATCACCTAGAGGAGCTTACTTACTGGCTTGAGACTTTTCCAAAGCAGGAAAGGATGGAATGAGTTAACACTAGATTGGTAGGTTCAACTTTTAAATTTCTTGCTGTGTCAGTTTGAATGAGCCCCTTTGCTTGGTGTTTGACAAAGCTATCTGGTTCAATCTCTTTGTCTAGGCTAATATGACATCTCATATTGATATTCTTATCTTGACAAATGTGGTGGCTTGTACATGCCGCAGGAATTGTCGCTTATTAAAAGAGCACAGTGCCGCTATGTTTAGCACTGCGGCGTTATTTTGGGACTGGCTGTGCAGCAGGAAGGGGAGAATCGGGTGAACCTTCCCTGACGCTGGCAGTCTGTGAGCCGAGCTGGCCCCAAATCGTCTCCAGTCTCCAGTGACTCATCCATCCTCTTAGGTTTGTTATTTGCAGATAGTAAAAAAACCTTTTCCTACTATTTTGCAAAACAAAAGAGAAGTGATGGTCACATAGAAGCGCCTTCTAATAGTATCTTGTCCCGGTTCTCACAAACTCAGCAGGATGTGAATGGCAGTGATGCATTCCTCTCGTGGGAGCCTTGCTTCTCCAGTTGGTTTCATTCCCAGTGAGGTCAGTGGGGGTTTTGCCAGTGATTTCATCTGATGCTGGGTTTGGCGTGAAGTGTTAAAATTTAAATCAGTTAACAAGCACACCCTTACCAACTGTAATTGTAGTGGTAGGTGAGAACAGGATGACATGAGATGAGAACGATAAATACAGCAATAGCATGCGAAAAAAAAAACAAACCAGAACTTTTCAGAGGTTTAAATATCACCATTAGCAGCTTGAATAGCAGCAAGGTAGACTTCTAAACACAGGTATTATAGGTGCTAGAATAAATGTTTAGTAAATACGCTCTGACATCTCCACTAATGTATATTGGCTGGAATCAAGTGCACAGATGTCCTCTCAGTAACTTAAAATCAGGGAGAAATGGCAATAATATATAGCGAATAAAACAACCAGGTACAAATTTATGTATTCCATAAGTTCTTTATTTCCCAAGAAGAACTGCATTGGTTTCAAGGATCCACACCACAAAGCAAGGATGTGGTGTTATCACTCCACATGATGTCAGTCAGAACTTAATATGGAGTAATGGGGATAAATTTGGTTCTGATGTTTGTGCCTCAGAAACTACATGGTAAATTTGGTGTGGTTAAAGAAGAGGGCTGGAGAAAAGCTGGAGAAAAAAACGTGCCTTTCAGTCAGGGACTAAGAAAAGCTTGTACTGTTGGTTTTTTTTTCACAGAGTTAGTAAAGTGGCCACTTGGCCTTGCTCTCAGTGTAAGTATTTTCACTAGCAGAAAAAAAACATTGAGAACCTCAGTGGCTGAGAGCTGGAGCTAAGCTATTCATGCTGTGATTAAAACCAAACACCGGTATAAACCAAAGACTTACTAAGTCCACAGAGGAAAAAAAAATCCAGCTCAAACCCCAAAACTGGGAGTGGGCACCAGTTCTGTATCAGTGCCCTTGGTTTGTGGATAGAGATGTTTGCTGGGAGCAAACTCCAGTGACTTGGTCTCTACAGCTTCCAGCCCTGCTGTCCCAGAGACCTCCATGTACCCTAGAGGTACCCATTCCCTGCCTTCTAAATCACCTCCCTTCAATCTGCCTCAAGGCACACTTCTTCCCTTAGAGCAATGTCTTTCCCACTCAAGAATGTACATCTTTTGTCTTTGGTCTCCCTAACCTTTTTCTACTCAATCTACATTCACTCAACGAAGCTGAGTGCTAACCACGATCTGTATGGGTGGAAAGACAGAACTGATGCAGCAATACCTTCTTGTACAGTTTAAGATGATGCTGTGTCTTTTTCACTTGATCCCATCCCAACCCTCCTGTTGCCCAAGAGTCTCAGGCTGTAATATGGATCCTTCCTCCTCCCCCCATGCTCTGATGAGAAGCTTTCTCTCCCACTCAGGAGACTGGGGCCATCACTTCTCCCTCCATTGCACTCTGTGTCCCCAGCTGCCTTCCCATTGACCAAAACAGGTGTCTGAACCCAAGTTGTTCTCATAAAGGTAAAACTCTAGACTTAGTCTTAAAAATGTCACTCTTAAAACTGCCACAAGCTGCAGTTACATAAAATGCTTCTGGTCCCACTGGCAAAAAAAAAAAAGGGATTGCTTTAGGAAATGGGAGAATGTATTAGAGCTTTCGAACATATGCATGGGACTGACTTGGTCTTTTCAAAGCAAGAGTGAATGTAAAATGTTCAAGTAAGTTGTAACTTTCTCAGAAGTTAAGAGTTCGATGCAAAAATGTCGAAAGATGATTTTGGCATAATTTTTAGTGCTAATCATATGGTTATGATAATTGCTTCTAATTGCAGCATCTCTGAATTCTTGTCTGACTGTTTAGTGGTTGCCAAAACGCTTCTCTTCAGATTTTGTTTAAACCTGTTCTACTAATAACTGCTTGTGTTGTACTGCATTGAGACACTTTATACAAATGCATCTATGATCTTTTGTATATCTCATAGTCAAAGTTTCCCCCTAAATATCCAGCTATTAGTTTAGCAGAGGAATTTCCATAGCTAGGGAATGAGAAGTACCAGAATAAAGAACCACAATTTGAATTTGCCCTTGAGAAGGTCTGTCACAGATGTTTATGTGCTAGTTCCCAGGTTAAAAATTTCAACCTAAAGGTAATAATGAGTGACTATTTCAGTCTGAATTTACATTCTCTCTTGCATCAAACCAAACATCACAAGGAAATCTCATTTTAAAACACTATCCTGAAGAGACTCAAGGGTTAATAAAGAGAACTGTGGAAATTACTAACCAAGAAGTTTTTGTTCATTTTAAGGTGCTAATATCTTATTTCA
Organism: Chloroceryle inda; assembly: GCA_027560095.1. Classification (NCBI taxonomy): domain Eukaryota; kingdom Metazoa; phylum Chordata; class Aves; order Coraciiformes; family Cerylidae; genus Chloroceryle; species Chloroceryle inda. Next base: position 37,353 of record JANHFY010019626.1, on the reverse strand, counting down.
AAAATAAGAAAACCAGCAAATAAGGAAATGCAACTGAAACTATACCAAGGGTCATTTTGATTTCACCTGGTTTGCTTTTTTTATTTGAAGAAAATTTATTGGACTTTCCTATAGTAAGTTCTGAGTAAGATTTTTGCCAAGAATGTATTTCAGAGAGAGGATTTTCACATACACTTGGTATTTACACAGTGGTAAAAATAATGCTCTGTAGCTTGTGGAGTAGGATAGAGCAAGAGGAAGTTTGACAAGAATACCACTAACTGGTTTCTGTCCAGCTCTAAAAATTACATACAGTAAGGACATACTTCATGCAGCCAAAGACTAGAAGTAATAAAATGTGTCTTTGTCACTGTCAATAATGTCAAAACCAAACCATTTTATATCTTTTTAAGAAGTAACTTTAGTATTTCTAGCAAAGGTTAGGGCAAAGTCCTCCAAAAGAGTTGTTTTCTAAGACCTTAGTGTTTGAAGCAATGTTGAAAAATTCTTTCAGTAGTACTTTGGGTCCTGATGCAGTAATTGCCCAGGGAAAAGGATTTTATTCTTTCTGATAGAAAGGCATGCAGGTGCTGTAAATGTGAAAGGAGGGGAACTAACTTAATTGCTCTCAGGTAGAAATAGAAATCAGCTGGGTTAGGCTTGCTCCAGGGAGCTTCTAGGCTAGTGGCTTCATTGCTTGTGTACTTCTATAGGTATGAGTAGGATCATGTAGGATCGAACCAGTTTGTCTACTCTGGGGTGTTGCTTGTCATAGGTAAGTTTTATGCATATCAATGAAAGCTGTTTATCATAGTTCGAGGTAGTCTGAATTGCTCGTTGGCTTGTACTGGTACTGTGGCAGGTATGTGATAGTGTGGGTGCTGTGCATTTTAGAAAATACTGCATCACGTACAAAATTGGTCGATTTCCATATGAGCCTTCAGTAGTGGGTTTTAATTCACCTGTATAGAAAGTTGTAAAAGATTGAGATGTTTCCCTAAGGAATTATTTTATTTTAGAACTGGAAACTCACTTAAAAGAGAATTTATATTCTCAACTTATATATATTAAAAAGAACTACTTATGCAACCACTGGATTCATTAAAACAATTTCCATGGTATCTAACAGGAAATCAGCTGTTGCAGTATATCCTTCCTGTGCGTGTGTGATGGTTGTTAATTTGGAAGGAGCACAGACTTGTCCAGGAGAACTAATTGTTTTCATAGAACTTGTGTTATAGATCTTTCAGTGGCTGAAATTAATGTAATAGTTAATTGTAATGATCTAGATCTGGAAAATAAGGCAGAAATTCCTTTGTGTTGAACTTCTTTTTGTGGGGATAAGGAAATGTGCACCATCTTTTTAAGAAGAAAGGGCTTTATACTTACAATGAATATGAATTACCCATTTTTCTCTAAATTGAATTTGTTAGACAATTGGAAAGAAAAAAAGTAATCCTTTTACTTACCACATTCTAACTTTATAATTTTTTTTTTTCCCCTTATACTTTGTCCAGCATTAATATGTAGGTCAGGTACTCAATAGTTTTCAATTCAAAAGTGTCTAATTTTAAATTTTCAAGACCTGCTGTTTTAAAACGAAGTTGTAGCATTGTTCAACTGAAATGTGGTGCTTAAATTCTGCTATGAACTTCTAGAGGTAATGTCTTAAGAATGACCTTCAGAATGGTTCAGGTGTTTTCACCAATACATTGGTTGTTTACAGAGTCCCCTCTTTTTCTCTTCCTCTTCTTACTGTTTGCTGATAGATTGTTTTACATGTCTGGCTTCTGCTGACAAAAGATTAAAAAATTCCGTTCTAAGGGGCATTGCTTTTGACCAATCCTTCTTTACTCTTGTGTGAGTTTGTTGTGTAAAATGATTCATTTAGGAAAAAAAAAAATCAAGCTGTTCTGTAGACTCTTTCAGATAGTTACCTGGGTAGCAATTATCTATTGGTGATTATGTGTATCACACAGACAAGGATTAATACGCTAACAGAGCAACATTTACAGGTTTTATATTACGTGGGTTTAGAGTCATGCATGAATACTTAGGATTTAGTTTTAGGGATGTTGTAATGCTTTCTAAACAGACTGCAGCACTGAGTTTTTGTCTTTGTGTACTTCCCTGCAGTCTGTTTGCTAGCTGCTTGAAAGTGAGATGTGCAGAATATGGAACCAAAATGTTTACATTGGTAGGTAAATAGCTCTTTGATGTAAGAGGAAACTTCTACTGTTTAATCACCAAGTGTTATCAGTTGTCTTTTCTATAGTAGGATTTTCAAAAATAAAAGCGTGTTTACAGTAGATTGTCAGGTATGTAGGCTCTGACCTTGTTACCACCTGTTGTGAAAGTTGGTGGAAATTTTGCTCTTGATTTTGCTGGGAAAAGACTGAGGCTTTTGCTGAGGACCTACAATTCTGCTTTCAAAATACTAAATCAAATAATGGAACCATTATATATTTTGGTTGAAACCTTGCCTTGATTTAAATGGCTTTTTAAACATATTTTTATTAGCTGCTATTTTCCCAAACTGATAAAAGTCCTTTCTCTTTGGAAGGAGCTGCTGAGATTGTGTGTGCCCCTTCTACTCTCCTAGTTAATGTTCCTATCCAAATACCATTAAATTCATCTGAATCTCTTCTCAATTTTTTTTTTTTTTTTTACTTGTTTTTCTCTTATCCTTCCCCTCTTCTTTTTCAGGTTTGGAGACTTGTGATTAAGTCCTACCCTGTACATCAGTGTGCTGAAATTCTGGATGCTTTTTGTGTGTGGTTTTTTTTCTCTTTATTTTAACTAGAAGTAAGGGAGTAGGAAATGGAATTAATAAGAATGAGATGCTTTTCAGTACATGAAAAAATATTTAGAAGGTAAGAAATGGATGAAGTTAATTATAACTGTGCTATAATTGTTGATGCTGTATAGCTCTTCTGAAATGCTTTCTAGTCTATTTGAGTAATCCTGTATGTTAATTATTGGTGCCTCACTGGACTTAAACTGCCTGGGAGGGGCTACACTTGGAAAAGAGGTATGAGCTGTAGTAAAGAAGAAATCTTAAGAGCAGCGAGCTTGAGGAAAAAAAAGTTTTTTAACTGTGCGTTTATATCATATTGTTTTGGAATTATATGCCCCAGGGATGAGATCATTCTGACTTTGGTGAAATGGTGATATTTTTTTTGGAGATGGGTAGATTGGTTTATTTATGTGTTTAGTCAATCCTAAAGGAGAAAATTTGGCAGATATTACAACTAATTTCCTCCTCTTTAAATTTAACTTAATGTGTTCAGAAGAGTTCCTATCTGTCTGCCCAGATGCTCCCTCTCTGCAGCATCTCAGATTTCTGCTCCTTTTACTGATAAATACATGTGTGGTTTAGACCCATTAGCCCATAGTTTGTGCCCATGTAGACCATTTTGTCAGCCTAAGAGGGGAAAAAAGGCCTAAAATGGTATATGAATAATATTCTAAGGATGTTTGGTTTAGGTTGGTGTGTGTTGGTTGGTTGGTTTTTTTCCCTGTATTCCCCAAACTGTGTACAAAGTATAGCTAAATGTTAAGTTTACAAATATTGTCAGTGTCTTTTAAATACAAGAAACAGTTGGAAGATAAAAGCGTTGGGTTTTGGGTTTGTTTTTTTTTTTTCATAGGTTCATGTTTAAATCACAGCTCTGGATGTTGTTTAGACAGCTTGCAGCTGAAGAATATGTTCAGAAAAAGACTCCTGCAGTTTTATGCAGGCTTCTTTTCCACCATACAAGTAAGTGGTAGTGATGCGTGGAACTGAATCAACTACCTATCTCTGAAGAGCAGAAAAAGCAGTGAAATTGGTGCAGTAGTTTTCCATGTGTTCCCTTTCAATATATATAGGATGTTGCAAAAGTTGTAAAGATAGTTCTGTTTACAGGTTACTAGATCCACACTGGGAGTTCAATGTCCTTCTGCTCTTTGACTAATTGGTATTACCAGCCCATAGTAATTTTTGTGACTGAAGTACTTGCTCAATTTCTCTGAATAGAGGTGACATAGTGGCAAGTGTTTTCCTCAAGTGTGAGCTGGGTCTTGAAACTACTGATTGACAAGCAGGTGTCTGACTTTCCAGTAGTTGCATTACTGGCATTCTTAATCTTGGCTATTAATTTTTTCACAATGCCAAGATGTCCTTGCCATTAGAATTTTTTTCTAGTATCCTACCTCCATCTTCCATGCAAGAATTTTAGCTTGTTATTCCTCGCTGTGTCTGCCAGGGGCGTGGACAATAGAGTTGTTTTATCTTTTCCCCTGGCAGCAAGCTTTAGCTACCTGGGGGCACTACTAAGTCCTACCTAAATGTCTCTGCTAAAATAAAGAAGATGGTTTATTAATCCTTTTAGGTTACACATTCTAGACCGATTCTTATTCTTTGAACTTTATCCCTTCTGTTCACTCTCCCTCATTGGTCTGAAGGGGTCTGGGCACGTTATCCCCGTGGGGGCCTTGCTGGCATTGGACAGAACGTAAATTACTCATCTTTGCAGTTGATAATTTGGTTCATTTACCTCCACACATCTGTTACTCTCTTTGTAATGTTCTGGTATTGCTGACTCATTCCTTGGATGTACAGGAGGCCTCGAGACCTTTAGGTAGCAGAGCAAGACATTTTTTTCCTGTTACGGGTGTATGTAGTGATTCACAGTCAGCTGTGCTTTTTTGCTGTTGTCCCTGAGGAATTTTATCTCTGTACTTACCAGGCTCTCCCTCCAGTTTAAGACCATTGTGAAGTCTAAGCCTGGCCTCCTGTGCATTAATGCTCCAATCAGTTAACGTTGCCTGCTGATATAAAAAGCATTCCTTGTTTCACTATCCAAATCATTACTAAAAAATAATGATTATTGCTGTACTGAGGACAGCCCCCTGCAAAACTTTTCTTGATACCTCTTCAAATTTTTGGCATAGACAGTTTTTAAATGTGTTTTTCCTCATATTTTGTACTCATTTGTAATTTACATTTAGGCTGTGTTTCCCTAGTTTGCTAATATAAATGTCCTGTGAGACAGTATCAAAAAACATAATAAACATTTTTGGCATCTACTTATTTTGGTTGGGTTTTGTTTTTTTTTTTTTTACTGGAGGTTTGTTTCTAGTATACAAAGACGTTAGGCTGATATAGCATAATTAATTCTTGACAAGTATATGTTGACTGTTAATCATCTTGTCACTTTTTGATTCATTAAAAAAAAAAGCTTCTTAATGTGGGCAAATCAATAAGAATTTCCCTCTACAGGATAATAATTATGTTCTAACAAATACAGGAGTATTTCGTTGTTCTCTTATCTTCCCTTACCCCAAAAGTAACTGCTCTTGATCCCTTACACCACCAGTTTTGGGAGGGAGGAGAATGCTTTCTTGTTACACAGCAGATCATCTCCTTGTTCACAGTCTAATTTTATCCTGTGCTTCTACTCAAGTTGTGATCATAAGCCTAACCTAGTAGTTTTTTTAGAGCTGTTTGCCCTTACATTTAAAACATCTGTTGTGTGCAGATGCCTGTGTATCCTCTGCACCTCAGCTCCTACTAGTTTTCTAGTGGGTAGAGGGAGCTGAGGATAACTCTGTGCCACACTTCAGCATGTTGTCCCCAAGGAGAGTTTGTCCATAGGCACTACAGGAATGTGCATGTGCAAAGCAGGGTCTGCAAAGGAAAGCCTTGAGACTCTTATGTAAATCATCTCCTGGGGAGTGCTGTGTGTGTTTTTGCCACTGCCAAAGATCTGGTATTGAATGCTGTATGGCATCCATTCTGTTGTTCAGAGTGTAGGGAAAGTAAGAAATAACGTGTCTGGATCGCACATGAATCATGATTAAATTTCTCAACCCTCAGACATATCTTTATTTTATATTAGTCTGACTCAAAAGTATAAACATCAGGAGATGCTTTTCCTACTGGGCACATAACGTAAAAATAACTGTGTCTGTTCTGTGTCTACTTGAAGACACCAACCCACTTCAGGGTTTCTAGGGGCCAGACTAATGTGGGTTTTAACTTCAGGCCTTTGGGATTTTACTATACCTTTGCAAGGGTGTCTCCATCCCTCTGGGTAACATGGTGGATTGGTTCTTCCCAAGAAGCCTCTGCTATTCTACACTTTTCCTCTTTCCTTAAGACCTCAAAAAGTTTTGTAGAGTTTATGTAGATCTGGCAATGGGCAGGCAAGTATCTTGCAGATTTTTTGTGGGTTTGGGTGGACTTGTTTTTTTTTCGAAAGAGTAGACTAAAAACCAACCTACCAACCAAAACCAGAAACAAGTTGATTAGTTTGCTCGAGTTTGCACCACATTAGAGACAAAGGTTGAGGAGTAGCCTGCTGTGCAAGTATGAGCAATTGAATGACTGACACGGGAGGAGACTTACAGGGCTTACCACAACTTTCCTTCATTCTGTGCAGAGATGTGCTGCCTCCTTTCTCTCCCCATTGTGCACCTTACTGCTGGTTTGTTTTTTTATTTGCCAGGAATTCATCATTTGTGCTTCTAATTCCTAGGATCATCATCCCTTTTTAATCTTGCCTAACTTATCCCTTAGGTGGGAAAGTCATAGCAGGATTATTGTAAATTTCTTCTGCCAAGAAAGGTCCGATAAGGAAATCTCTGATATCATTACCTCTGAAGAAGGCCTCTTTCTCTATTAATTGCACTATATGATGGCCATATGTTATGAGGAGCTACTTGCTGGGATGTTGCAAAAGGCAGAAGCAAGAGCAGTTGGCTATCATACATTAGGGATGTGGCCTAATGAGAAGAAATCCTTTCCTGACCCTAAAATGAATACTCACTCATAGGCACAGCATCCTGGAACAGCACACGGAGAGGGATGTGCTGCCAAGGGGAATTGAATTTGTGGAAAAGCCTTGGAGTTTTTAAATGCACAGGCAAGAGAAAACCTGAGCTGAGTGACTCTCATGTTTCCTCAAGCCTTAGCAATGGAAGGGTAAATGAGGTAAAGCAGCATCTGCATCCCCACGCCTGCCTCTCTCTAGTGCCGTATATCTTACTCCGTTCTCTCTTCTTGTATAATTAGCAAAGCTTCTGGGTAATGTGGTGGGAACCCATTTAGTGTCTTTAAGTGTTGTCAGCATTATCATGCTAATGGACTGAATACGTTTTGATTCACAAATGCTGATCTTAATGTGAAGGGGGCAAGCTGCAGCATATTGGAGATTGTACTTAATTACTGAACCACACATTCATCTACATATGCTTACATGAAGTTTGTCATTTTCAACAGTGTATTTTTAAATGGCTGAAAACATTCTTAAATAATGCTGATGTTACTCACATTCAGCACACTGTTCCTGAAAAGAATCAGTTCAATATATTGCTTTTAGTGGAATGATTTTTGCATGGTTGCTTCTAGCCCGGAGCTTTGGGAGACTTAGGAAATAATTTAGGGGAAGATATAAATAAGTGAAAAAGTACTTCTAAATTAAAGAATACTACTTCATCCGTGACTGTGCCTCACAATAGGATGCTATAATTTGGTCATCTAAAAATTTCTGTGTTAAAGTTGGAGGAGGTGAAGACAAAGTGTGCTTTTTACTTCCTTCTGTTCAGATTCTGTCCCTGAAGGTTCTGCAGGATGGATCTGCAAACTCTCATAGAGATTACATTTATTTTTTCTCCAGCATCTTTAATTTAGGAAAACCCCACCAGAATAAAAAAAAGAGGTGTTACCTGCACTAAAATAAACTTAGGTAACCAGTGGAATCAGACAATGACATAAGTATGTAGGTGTGGAAGAAACTTTTTGATTTAGGAAACAGATTTATTCCGATCATTTATCCTAATAGACGCACTTCAGGATCTTCAAACATGGGGTTTGCTTTGTTTATATTTTCTTTTTAAATAGGAACCATCTTCTAATTTCCAACCCACACTTATTAGTGATTTGTTACTCCTTAAACTAAAAATCATGACACTTTGGAAACTAGGTTACTGTGTAAAAAGAAAACACCACCACAGTGCTGGTCTATCTGTGCATAGTCTCCAGTATGGGTGTATCTCCTTGGATGTAGAAATGAACTGCAACAGTAGTTCTCATTCAAGGAATACGCCAGATTCACCATCATTATGAGAGCTGTGATCTCTTCAAATGCCTTTGTTCTGAGAGCTGAAACAAGGAAAGCTATTCCAGTCTCTCATATAAATTGGGCTATCCAAACTCATGAACACCCTGATACCCCTTTTCTGTACACATTCAAGTTTGTAATATGCCTTTTTTTTTGAGTGTGGCTTTATTTCAGGTTAATTTTTACTCTTTTATTCTGTGCAATGTCTATCTAGCGTACACTTTCACATATCTAGAAACATTAAAGCTTTTTCCTGTTATGAGGTATATAGTTTTTCTGCTTTCCACCCCTCCTAGAAAACATATGTTTCTAGAAGCCAATTTTTTTTTTATTATTTTTTAGTTACCAAAGAAATGCAGTAGTTTACCCAAGTAGTATGTGGGAACCTAAAAAAATGTAAGTAATAGCTTACTTAAGTTATATTTACTTAGTAAGTCATACCAGGTGTTATAAACTGTGTCTTGAAGTTTGTAATTACAGGTTCAAACTGTGTGTATATCACTGCTGGCCTTTCAGTTTTTACCTAGAGCACTTTGAGCAGATTTGTTTTTTAAATTGGCAATTTTGATAGCAGCATGTATTACATAAACAAGCAAGAGTGCCAAATCTGATCCTTTATACTTTTAATTTTTGTTATCAATACCCCAAATAAAGCACTACTGTCCCTGCCACTGCCACCCTCTTAGATAAAGTAAATGTTTTTAAAGTCAATTCTGCAGGGCTGCAATTCTTGGCAACAAAATAATTGTGAACTCTAGTAAGAAATTTATGGATTTCAATTATAGCTTGTAGTGTATCATAATTCTAGTTTTATACCCTGTGCAGTTCAGTGTTTTGGATTTTTAATGGGTATAGAGCAGTAATCATAAAAGTGATTCAAAATGCACCCAGTAATTACAGAGATTTGCTGTTGCTTTTGCATTAAAAATGATGATGATTTACAATCAACGAAATTGCAGTCTGTGGTTTTACTTCAGATATTCATGCTGTTACACTGCCTATTAGTTAAGGTCAGTGATTTAGAGCTTAAGAGGTACACGCTAGAAAGCTGTAAAATTAGTTATTCTTTAATAGATGATAACAGTAAATTTAAACCAGACTTTACATTAATTATAATCTTCTGCATTAAATAATAAATCTGTAGCCCTTTGTATCATCTTTGATTGCTGGACATTAATTACAGCTAAAATGAAGTAGCCAGTCACTTTAGGGTGTGTGGGGGTGTAGGGTTTTTTTTTGGTTCTGTTTCTCTCTCCTTTTTTTTTTTTATTTTCTCCCCCTCTCATCTCAGTTGCTCTTATGGTCCAAGAATTTTAAAGTTATCTGCCAGACTCATTTCTGTGTAGCTAGTGATGTAAACATTCCTCTTTACCCCTTTCCACACCCCAAATGCATATCTAGGTATATATACAAGTCATTAAAAAGATAGAAAAGATACTGAAATGTGACCGTTTAAAATAGAAAGAAGGAAGACATTTTACCTGCAACTTAATAATAAGGTGAGAATACGGAGAGATTTTGCTCACATTTCTCATTTCTGTCCATTTTCTTCCTTTCCTGAATATTTTCCCTGATATGCATCCAAAACTCAAGGAGAGCAGATGTAAGGAGTATTATTTCTGAATTTGGCTTTGCATTTGGGAACTGTAAGAGTTAGAGCTATTTTAACAATAAGACATTTCCTTAGAACATTCTCAAGCATCAGCATAAACAACACTTCTCCCATCTTACTAAACCTAGATTTTAACTAAGATAGCGATCAGGTACATTAGTAGTCAAGTCACGATGTAAAATGTACTGGCTTAGTTACTGATTATATAGCTGATTGTTAGAAATGTTGACTAAAAACCTCAAAACTAGAGAAGTTTCTGAACTGTTGGATGACTGTTTCTATGAGCTCTCATGGAAAGGGTATCCCTATTATTTTTGAGCAGTAGTATTACTAGAATAAACTACAGTGTTTTAGTTTAGCTTGTGTTTTATGTGCAATCATAGCTGACTAACATTTCAATCACTGTCTTGCATTAACAATTGTATTCATCTTGCCATCTGCAAAATAGCCTAAAGTGCTGGCTATTCTCCATGTCAAAAATTTTCATCTGAAAAAAGGACTTGAAATGCAGTAGAGACCACCGTGTTCCTAATTGCTTTAGGGTTTCCACACTGGCAGATTCTTTTCAGCTTAGTACCTTGTTCAGATAATTTTGATAGTGTGAGATGAGGTGCATCAAAAAAATACAATAGCAAGATTTTATCTTTATTTTATCATGGTTAAGGACATAAGCATTTTTAAATGCAAGCAGGGGAGATGAAGCCCAAACACTCACCTGAAAAGGTATGTGTTGTGGTTTTTTTTTTTTTACCATGCTATATTCAGGTCTAGAGATTTCTGGATAATGTTTTTATTAAAAGCACAAATCTGAAATGTCTTATTGGGATTTTTCCAGATTGTGTGAACTTTCAGTTTCTGATGAATCTTGGCCCAGGCTGCCAGCACAATCTTACTGGTCTGTTAAGCCTCATCTGTTAATTTCTCCTAATCTTTTTCCTCACTGGAGGATCTGAATGTCTGGCCTCAGTTTTTGCAGCCAATCTCTGATAAATTTGTGAAGCCCGGGTGGGTTTGTATTTTGTAGCCAACACTCCAGAATCTGAAAATCAAGGAATTGATTGTCAGGGTAAGGATGAGTTTGCCCAGGAGCCATATATTCTGCAAGCCCTCTCAGCTGCTCAGTGAGATCACATTCTTGCATGACTAGAGATGCCTTTTGCCAAATCAGATTTACCTACTGTATTTTCACTGTGTTAATTGAAATAGTCTGTATCAGAATTAGGTACTCAATTTACAAGCAGTTTAAACTTGTTGTGCTCTGACATGATTTTTTTTTAAAAAAAAAGCCTTTTCTAGGCTGATATTTGTAAATCTGTACTACCTTCCTCTTGTACAAGCACACATGCACAAAAAAACCCCGCAAACCCCAGAACAACCCTGCTCTTTGTACGAGAAGGATTAGTTTTGACTTGGATTAGTCCTGTGATATGGACAAGTCCATGCTCATGTGAGGGTGAGTGGCATAAGGAACATTAGGAGACAGAGTAGAGGCAGAAATGAGGATATGAGGGATGGGGAGGAATTCAAGAACACTTCATCAGAGTCAGTGTTTGTTCTGTGCACCGTAGATTCATGTTTTGTGAGCAGGATTATTTCAGCCAAGTATTAACTGGAAGGGGTAGCAAGTGATGGATGAGTAGCAAACAGTCCTGACAATGTCTTTTGCTCAAACTAGCTTTTTTTTCTGTTTGTCCAGAGAGTTCAAGCCTGCCCGTTTGAAAATAGCTCTGGATTTGCAGAAATAAAACTGTTGGGCAGTTTTATTGGGCAGTTGGGTTGTTTTTCTTTTCCTGTTGATTTGTGTGCTGGATTGCACTGTATGGGTTAATACTTACTTCTAATAATTCAGTGGCTTCTCTGTTTAGACTGTTTTCCATGAAATACAGGAAGGACAGAAAAAGTAAGACCTTAAGTTCCCAAAAAGTCTGTAAAGCACAAACATCTGCTGAAGTCATGAACTGTGTATTGACTGTGTTTGGTAACAGGGCAAAGGCAGCTGATCATGATCGTCCTTCTCTTAATTACTTTGTCAAATGTCATTACAGTTCCATGTCGGGAAAAGAGGTATTTCCTTAATGACAAGGAAGTAAGATAAACAGCAAGCAAAACCCAGATAGACTGCCAGGATGCTGCTTGCTCTTAGTTTTAAGCAAGCATAACTGTCATTTACCATGTTGAATTCTTTCTTGCTGAGATCTTGGTACCTTTTTTTTTTTTTCCCCTTCCAAAAATGTGGTCTTGAGTTCTTGTTTTAAAGGCTTTTGTACTTTTGCCCTTCTAGTAATTACACTAAGTGAATATAGATCACAGTTTTGATTTGGATGTTCCTTCTGCCACTTTCATTTTTCTCTAGCCTTGTGCTCATCCATCCTCATATTAATACTATTTTTTTAATGTCATCTTAGTGAGTGCTTTTATGCAGCAAGATGAGGAAGGGCTATACTTTGCAAATGTGAATGGCTTACCAAAATGTAAAATGGACAGACTTCAAATGAATCTCTTACTTGAATCTCAGCCTAGCAGTAGAAATTACATTTGAGGCCTTTGAACCTTCAAGGGACAATGGTAATCCATAGCTAATCTTTGTTAGCAAAATCAAAGACATGTTAATACATTTTTAACACTGAAGTACTTATAATATTCTTCTCCAAAGGGAATTGAATTATGTAAGCCAAAAGTGTATTATATCATGCTAATTCCCTATTGATCGTTTAGCTTGTGAAGCCTGAATAAGGTATTTGTGGTCTATAAGGCAAAATAGACCCGTGACTTTGTTACAGTCGTGACCTCTACCTGCGCAAAGGAAAAATCAGACTTTTTCAGGTTAAAGCTAGCTAGATGATAGCATTAATAACAACACATTTTAGATGTCACTGTTGGCTGTGAAGTTTTGATGGGAATAGCATACAGAAGTTAGATGTGCAAGTTACACTTTCACTGTCCTGAAGCTGAGCTTAGTCTTTTTGATTTGCTAAGCACTGTTGAGTCCCCTGAGCATTTCTTTCTGTGGGAGTATAAGACGGCAACAGTTTCCTGTGCAAACTAAACTGCTACAGCTGTTTGTTAACGCTTACTGTAAAAGTGACTGTTTGCCTTGAGTCATGCTCAATTATGTTTGCCTTTTAAGATGAAATATTCTGAAACCAGCCACATTTACGTGCATTAGCTGGAGCTGCCTAATTAGTTTAATTAATTAGCATAATTAGCTAAAGATTCATTGTTCTGCAGAGTTAGACTGCTGGGTAAGCATTTGGGCTTGGAAAGGGTATTTGGAGTACCTGGGCTCTAAACTAGTGCAGACAGGGATGAACTGAGTATTTTATTACTTCCAAGATTAATAAAGAGGATGCAGAAATTCCTGAACATACTGGTGTAGTTAGCCTTTATGTACAAAGGAGATCTCTAAGTCTGCTAGGATGTAGAGTTTTCTTCTACGAAGACTTACGTGAACTTTATTTGAGCAGTTTTTCCTGTGGCAAATATAAAACAGTTTGAACTATGTTACGGTGACTGTACATGAATTGGAATGTATCTTGTTGAGCTAGTTTAATATAACTTGATCAACAAAAGGTCCAGTCACTTGTATCAAAATTTTACATTATAAGCTCCACATACGTTGCTTGGGAATTTTGTTAAGTGCTTGTGAACAGCAGTCAAGGCACTGAGGAGCACCAGCAGTAGAAGGTGCCATTTTTAGCACCATTTCTCAAATATCTGGGCAGACTCAGTTTGTTGATGGTAGAGAAGCATCTTCTCTCTTGGATTTGAGAGCAGCACTCCTGAAGCACTTAGTGCTTTGGTACCCTGCTCTCTACAAACGCAGCCTGAGACCATGCCAGGCTCCTACCTTTTCACAGCAAGTATGTGTGCAAAGCAGGCTGGCCCTGGGCTGCCCTGACCACCTGCTTATGAACGTCCTCAGACTGTCTGAGGGATTAGTGCTGGGTGGTTTTTTCTAGGTTGGGTTACTTCTGGAGAGGTGTGGATGTACTGTGTCTGCGTGCCTGACATTGTATAGGGTTTTTTGCTTGACCGCTCACAGAACTTGCAGGGCAGGATTCATCCCTGACATCATGTACAAAACTTGTATGGAGTCTCTACAGAGTTGAATCTGGTGTGGTTTTTCTTGTGTGTCTCTTAAAACTTAAAACAGTAACAGAGGGATGAGCAATATTCAGTAAAACAAATGTAGATTTATATATTACTGTAAATTTTAAGACATGACATTTGGTAAATAATAGTATTTCAAGATAGACTTACTGGGGTTTTAGGAAAATTGAAGCACTGCATTATTTGCTTTTGGGCTAATTTTGTATTGATTCTGGATATAGTCACAGAACTGCATCATAGCAATCCCTTCCTCTGTTTCTTTTTGAATCAGAGTTTTCATCTCTGTCCTAGAAAAATTTCTGTGAGAAACATTAGTCCTTTGATATTCATTTATGTAATGGACTGCAGAAATGTGAGAGAGGGAGGATGGCTCACACCACTCTTTCCCTCTTACTGATTTTTCCTCTTAATAAATTGCATATGGTCTCTCTGTGCATTGCATGAGCCTCTATTGTACACTTCTTGGTAAGCAGGCAGTACCAAAGTATTAAGTGCACTACACGAGTGAACAAAATATTGAGGCTTACATGGCAAAGGTGTGAAAGGGAGGTAAGGCATTGTGCTATACTTTTGCTTACTTAAAAGTTCTAAGCAAAAATTAAAATAGGGAAATTGAGCAATAAAGAATGTATGAAGTGGCAGCAGCTGGCATAGGCTTACATAATTTCAAGTGTGAAATTGAAATGATTTTGTGATTATAGTAATTGTCTGCATTATTAATATCTAGTGTATTGGTTCCTACAGCAATAGTGCTGTCACTTGTCTGTGAAGAAATATATAGCAGACAGTTTATTTCAGTGATCAGCCTAAAAAAGAATTTTAAAAGGTGCAAGTTTAGAAGCTCAGTTGGAGGCAGACTCTTGTGACTGATGTCCTAGGACACATTCAGTATTGAAGCTTAACCTGAACATTTATTACTCATACAAACTCTTGTCTCCTGTGGATAAATGGAAATGTTATATTACTGTATGAGTGTTCCCTTCACCAGCCCCACTTTTTCAGAAAATCTTTGCAGATAAATGATGAGTGTGTACTAGCGGCCATATGGATGGAGAAGTAGTGTTGAAAGCCTGAGTAATTTATTACAGTCAGCTTGTTCCTGGAACAGGTGAGGTAAATCATTAGTTGCCAAGGACATCTCATGAGTGTGCAGAGAGGCAATACATTAACTGAGGAAAAAAACAGACCACAACTTTAATGTTTTCTTGTCCCAAATAGAAAAGAGAGAGTGGTACAAAAGAATAATCTGGAAGAAGGACGAGGGAAGACATTTTATTGGGTTTTCTTGTTGTGGCAAATGTATATTGCCGCGAGCAGCTAAGTTTTATTTGTCCTGCTAGTTGACATTGATACACAAATGAGCTCTTTGAAGTTTACATTCTCTGTTAGTTCTTTAGAAACAGACTTTAGACAGAGTTCTCTGCACCTGATTATAGTCCTAAAACTTCAGAAGCTTGTGGCTTCCCCGTCTGAATTTTAAAACCAGCTGTTATTATACTTAATTGGACAGAGCTGGGTTGATTTTTTAAAATATTTTTGTCTGTTTGGTGTTTTGTCTTTTTTTGTGGGATTTGATACTGCAGCATTTTTTTCATGTTCCAGTTTATCCATAAACAGCAACATTAATTATTGATTTTAAAAAATATTTTAAATGGTCAATATAGAATAGAATATTTTATTTAAATAAAAGCCTGTAAACCAAAGGAATGTGTTGTGTTTTGGAGTTTGTTTTGTCTTGGTTTTACTCCCTATTGAAATGATGATATTCTTTTCTGGAAAAT
>JANHFY010019626.1:0-17050 GCA_027560095.1 Chloroceryle inda | reverse complement strand
TGGTTTGTTTTTTTTTCTTTTTAATTGAGTAGAAGTGGCAGTATTGGCTTTTTGAAAAGGCTGTAAGACTAGTTATTGGCCTCCAGCGTAGATCAAAGGAAGTCATTCTGGAGTGGGATTAAACTTTTGTTTCTATCCTTAACATAAATGCCCCATATGTGTAAATTGGATTTGTTTCGGCTGAAACTGAGTATTTCCGTGGTATATACCTTACTGATCCATCACTGGAGCATATTTGCTTTTCCTGTGGGTGGTGTTGTCCTGCTGACACAGTTAATTACATTTTGATGTATATACTCTGGTCTTTCCTCCTCTAGTGTTTTGATATAAACTGACCTTGCACTCTGAAGTGTTATGGCTGTGCTTTTTCCATACAGTAATCCTTGAGATCCTTCACTTCTGCATGAAACTGAGCCTCCTGTGTGTTGGTGAACCTCCCCTGCTTTGTGACGTTCACAAATTCCACTTGCTCCTTATTTCATGTCAGCTGAGATAGTAAATAACATCAGTCTTGGGACTGATCATTGAGGAACATCAGCAACAACCTCCCTTTTCTTTCTAACCTATCTATGCCTCTGGCTGCTTTCGAATTCATGGACTAGTCAGTGTGCTGTTCTCTAGGAGACGTATTTGATGTAAATATGGAAAAAATGTGAGGCGGAACAGGTGAGCTGTTAACAGTTCACCAGAACCAGATGCAGTTCACCAAAGGGTACCGAAGGGACTTGACTGAGACATGCAAAATTGCTGAGCTGCTCTGCTAAATTGAGTAACGTCCCATTTCAGCTGGCCACTATGCAGGTTGCCAATATGGCTGCTGTCTATAAAAAGGGTTTATGTGACTACCTTGGAAACTAGGGAGCAGTAGGTCTGGATCCATGATACAACAGTGGAGCCTATGATAAAGGATGAGTGAGAAAGTTGCTATTAGGAGAGGGTGACCATGGTTTCAGCAAAGGGAAATCCAGTAAGGATTTTGAATGTCTGTGTGGTGTGTGAAGGAGGGGAGGGGATGCCACGGTTTATTATTATTTATTTATATCCAAACCAGTCTGTGGTTCCATACTATATACTGTTAAAGAAGCCGAGTTGCCATGGATCTGGAAGAAGGGTGCTTTCATGGGTTAAGGTACAGGAAGGAAAGATCTGGGAGGCAATATTCAAAGCTGAGGTTGGAGAGGAGTTAGTACAGGGTTTCCCACTGGGATTTGTGCTGGGGAAGGTTTGATCAGTATCTTTTTCAGTGATGTGCAGAAGAGCTGAAACAGTAAAATTTTCTTTTGTAAACCTGTCCTTCTATTAGGTTAAGAGCTCAGTTCTGTCTTGTTCATGTGTCCTGCCTTCCCATTCTGTATCCTCTGCTATTGAAAACTGAGCCAAAGTTGGTTTTGGTCCATATGTTAACATCATCCTACTAAAACTTTTTCTATTGACTGATGAAAATAATCCATTTTCTACTTCTTCTAGTAGCCACTAAGCTCTGCTGTTATTATTTCCTTTTTTTTCATGAAATTGTATGTGGTAGATTCAGTTACTGAGTTAAGTGTGTATTTGTGGCTTTTTCAATAAACTGTTCTTCACTCGTAGATTTGTGTTTAGGGTGACTTTAATACAGCAAAATTTTGGTCATATTCTGTGTGAATCTTTGACTTGCTGCATGCTGCGATTAGTCAAGCAGTAGGAGTGTGTTCATTATGGAAAGTTAATCCTTTGCAGGATCATATTTCTGGGTGGTTTTCATCAGTTACTGCAATGCTTAAAATAGGCTATGACTTGTTCTTTTGACTTTTACACACGCAAGGTACATAGCTTTGATGGGAGACTTTAATTTTTTTAATTGTAGCTGAGTAGACTACAGTCAGAAAAGTTCCAAGGGACTGGAGGGCCTTTGAAAGGGTTTTCAAGAGTGACCACCAGGGCCTTTGCTTGTTTTTTGCTTGTTTTTTTTATGTTTTGTTTGGGGCATTTTTGTTGATGCTGTTATGGATTTTTTCCTTTTTTTTGGTGTTGTGTTCATTTTGTTGGTTGTTTTGTTTGTTGGTTTATTTTTAATATATATTTCACTTATATTTAGTTTTTTAAAATATGTAACAATACATGCTGCAGATATCTGCTATATTTTCTTGAAGGATTTTGCATGTCATGATTTGACTTTTGTCTTTCACTATCAACTGGAAAAGACAAAACATTCTTTGTGTTGTTTAAAGTTTATTCTTGTCAAAGAATTTCACTAGTAAAGGACAGATAGTGTTTTGTTGTATGGAATAAGACAATATCATTTTGTGTTAAAACACTGATTTATTTTTTCCTTTGCATTCCTTATTTTCTTTAGGTTAGTATTTAAGATAAAATTTTCTTTTAAAAATGCCATAAGCAGTAGTGTGAAAAGTTGCATGAGTAAAATTCTCTGTGTAATTCATTTAGCATTTGGGTGGGATCTTATGAATGTTTACAAATACCTGAAGGGTTGGTGTCAAGTAGAAGGGGCCAATCTCTTTTCAGTTGTGCCCTGTGATAGGATGAGAGGTAATGGTAGCAAGGTGAAAAACAAGAAGTTCCACCTCGATATGAGGAAAAATCTTCTTTACTCTGAGAGTGACAGAGCACTGGAACAGGCTGCCCAGAGCGGTCGTGGAGTCTCCTTCTCTAGAGACTTTCAAGCCCCACCTGGATCTGTTCCTGTGTGGCCTGCCCTGGGTGTTCCTGCGCTGGCAGGGGGGTTGGACTTGATCTCCAGAGCTCCCTTCCAACCCCTACCATTCTATGATTCTATGATTTTGTGGTTGCATTACATAATATGGTAGGATACCAATCAATTAATAACTGCTTCATTGTTAACATACTGGCACCAGCAGGCAGTTATTTGAAGTGTGACTTGCATGTTTCAGTCCTTAAAAATTGTCATTTTGCTTAATGCAACCTGCAGTAATAGTATAATGGAAAAAAAAACCAAAAACACTTTTGCTGTATGTGTGTATGCTTTGAAAAAACCTCATGTGGTCTATATAGACAATGCTTATATTCTTGATGGAGGGGAAAATTAAAAGTCTAAGAATACTTCCACATGTGTAGGTTTGCTTTTAACAGTAAAATAAGGGGTAGGTATTCCTGGGTTTTAGGACAGCAACAGAGCATGAGATCATCTGAATAGCCTCATATCGCTGATCAGGGAGCCCCTTTCAATTTCACCTGGGTCTCTGGGCTCTTGGAAATCTTTATCAAAGCTCATGCTGATTCCCCCAGAATAGCAGCTTGAGGCGCAGAATTATGTGCCCTTTAAACTGTGTGTGAGCCACTTGTTAATATTTTTCTTGGTGCCTGGGGTATTTATTGTGTGATCCCCTCACTCCAGATGAGTGTGGCAGTTCAGTTAAAAGCTCCCAGGGAGTGCCAGGGATCCTCTCCCCACCCTCCTGCTCCTGGCCTTGACTCTTCACTCACATCTTCCCCAGAAGAGTCAGAAGAGACACACTCTAACGTATGTTTCTGGAAGGCTGACTTGCAGACTTGACGGGTGGGTGGTAAATTTTAAATTCTGCTTGTGTTCAGTTTTGCAGGGGCTTCCATTCCAATGACAGCAGCTAGAACTGTCAACACTTAACAGTGCCTGAAGATAATGAATGTCATATAAACCTGAGAAGCCAATGAACTGGCTTCCCGCATAGCAGATGAAATCCACTGGGTCTCTGCATCTCAAGAAAGCCTCTTAATCCTCTTCAGGCTTTTATAATAATACAGTACTTATGTAAAAAGAAATAAATTAAGTAATTCTTGTTAAAAAAGCATGTTAACAAAAAGTTAAAAGTATTTAAGCATTGTATGCCTAATGTGTTCAAAAAACACTCCAGCTTGTTGACAAGTAGTTATTAATTACATTACCATGGATAAATATGCTATGATAATGCAGCACATAAAACTATGTAGCTTATACACATTTTTCCAGCACATGCTCAGTGTTCCCTTGGTGGATTTCAGTGATGAAATAGGATATTTAATATGATATGGTGGATTTTTGTGTTCATTGTTACCTTAGCTGCTTTTAGTTGAGTGCAGTGTAGAAATTCATTACATTATCAATTACTAATGTTTGTGATAATTAATTGCTTACTTTTCTAGAAGAAAAGTCTTTGTATTTAAGTAATTTCCTTTTTTTCTGGGGGGAGTAAGGTAAGAGAAGTGAGCTCTTGGTAAGGCTCTTTCAGAAAGTCTAAAAGCAGGAAACCTAATGAAGGAAGAGGCCTGGCTTTCAAAATCCTTTGAAATGAAATAGAATACATACTGTAGCAAAAAGTAATCCCCAAGGAAAGTAATTAAATGGAGAAATGATTGTGAAATGTGTGAAGTAATTGCTGAGAATCATGAATACAGAAATAAATTGTTTTCTGTCAGTGTGTGTGGCTTTAAGTAGAACAGAGTATTGTTTGAAGACACTTAGAGCTGACATTAGCTATGGAGTATCCTGTGTGATTTCCCTTTTATTTAACTATTGCAATTGAAATGACTTGAGCTTTCTAATTACATAACCCAATATGATAGGAGGGATTTAGAGTGACAAAGTATGACTTTTCTATTGTGGAAATCACATGGATGCTCTAGGAATGTTCAGTAATTATTAGTACACACACTAGTCCATACACATACCCACACACACGTGACACATACAGAACTATAAGATGATAGAATTTCTGCTGTAATAAACGTCTTCTCTGTGTTATCCTCAAACATCTTTACTTCAGAGGTGTGTGGTTTGTTGTCCATCCTCAAGCAGAAGTATATAGTATATTGTTAAAACAGTAGAGCCAAGTTTGACAATTGGATGCAAACGTCATCAGTAGGATGCGTGAACCCTTTTGCTGAGCTTGCAGTGTTCTTGGCATGTCATGTTGTTGTGTGAACACACAAAAAAACAAATGAAGCTGGGAAGAATTTATACCAGATCTGGAGTCAATAACTTCTAATGTATTTCCTTGAAGGTGCAATTCAGAAAAGAATATAATTTTCAACTTCCTGGGAGAAAACTCAGCTCCCATCTCCCCAGATTACTCTAAGGGCAGAAAAGGTGATCATTGCTGTGCCCTTTGAATAGTTACACACCATACGACAAGTTGGCCGGTATTTTCTCATAGTCTTTCTGTGGAAGCTTATCATTGCAACTTCTGTTTTTTCTCTTAATATTATTTCTACAGGAAAAAAAAAGACACCTGTTTTTATACAAAATAGAAGTATTTAATTCGAAAGAAACAACAACTTTGTACAATTCCGTGGCACAGCAGAGCTCTGTCTTAATTTTTAGCTAGTACTAAAGTATATGCTTAGAATTGGAGAGCTATGTTAAACACTCTCCTGAAATGCTGCAGAACCTCCGTCTAAAACTGCAAAATCCTGGGTGCATTTCAGCTATTTGCATATAATTTTATTTATTTATTTACAAATTATATTATTCACTCCTTTGTAATGTAGAAAGACCAGTTGTTTAGGAGGAGGGATGCATTGGGTTTTGGAAATCTGTAAGTGATGTAACAGTGAAATGCACAACTGTGGGAATCAATATAGCTAGTGAAGGGTACAAATCAAGCTGCTGTACACTAATAAAACATACACTGAGCAATGAACTGGCTTTGTAGAATAAGAGTCTATAAAAACTAATTACATTAGTTTATTTTTATAGAAGTGAACTGTTCCACTCAAAGGAAAAAGTACTTTTAATGTCTAAAGTTAAGGAAGCATTTTAAATATTTGAAGTCTTAATCCCACAGAGTTTGTCTTCTAGACTAGGAGTTTAGTATAAAACTATGATTAGTACATTTGCATATCCCACAAGACAGATGGTGCTTTCCTGAAGAGAAAGGAAGTTTTTGACCAAGAGTTTGGGGGTCATTTTTGAGGAGTGGTGAGTTCTGGTTTGTTCTTGGGTGGGCTGGTTTTGGGTTTCTCTTTTTCTTTTTTTTGGCTTTGTTTTTGTTTTGTGTGTGTGTTTATACTCTTGTGAGCATCTCTGTTTAAAACAATGTGTTGCACGTGCTTTCCTTTCTTTTCATTCAAGCCTCAGGCATCTTCCCTTTTGTGGAGTGTGATACCAAACTGAACAATAGTAGTTAATCTCGGGTTTTTTTTCACTTTGAGTGTGGGTCAATAGCTGCATGCAATAGTCAGTGATCAGCTCATGTATATGGAATAAATGCAATGTATAGTTTAAGTACTGTTGCTGCAGTGGTTAGTGTGCATTACAGAATCAGGCCAGTAGTATTTTTCTCCCTCTGGAAGGGGTGATTGAGAGTTGCTCAAGAAATGAGTGCTCCATCTGAAGAAATAAAAAATAAACAAAAAGGAAAGTTGGCCTTTTCAGTTAGTTTCTCAAGTAATCTCCCCTGAATTTCTCAGGAGAATAAATACCAAAAGGCAAGTTAGATAAAAAGAATAAAAAGGATTATTTCTGTAACTTACAGATTTGGGAAGACCTAAAAATCTTATAAAAGTATTAATTTCAGATCAGAAATAAATGGGTTAAGTTCTGCATTTAGATCTGGTTTCTGCTCTCAGCTAATTCTGCCAAAAAGTCATTCCACTGGAACATTAGGAAGGAAATAAACTTTTAAACATAATTTAAGACCGGAAAAATCTTTTATGGTTGTATTTTGTATCATGACTTTTATAAAAGTGACAACATTTATTATTTCAAAAAAGAGACAGTCTTTCAAATATGTACAGAATAAAATAGTACATCCCTTGGACCAAATGTCAAACATGTCACTGTTTTCGGTTTTTGTTTTAATGGTTCTTGGTGTTTAACATTCTTAGCAGCTAGTTCATATACTAATAGCTTAATTCAGTAAAATCCTCTAAGAATACGGAAATCTGCCCAGTCTCTGGAAAATCTTTCTGGGGCTTTTTCAACAAAGCGAGTGCTTACATAAGAGTGTGTGGGGTCTTCAGTTTTATTTAAATAGTGTTCTAAAAGTGTTTCCCTGGTGGGTGGGTTTTGTTTGTGGGTTTCTTGGTTTGGTTTGTTGTTTTTTGGTTGGTTGGTTGTTTGGGTGGTGTTTTTTGAAGGGATCTGTAACTCTGAAACAGTTCATTTATGCTGTCTGGAAAAAAAAAATATACCCCCCTCCCACCTTTTTACGTAAGGCTGTTGATGTAGTAGAACTATACTTGATGCCATTATTTCCATTGAATAACACCTTATCTTTAAAGTTTAAATTTCCATATATAAGCTGCTGCTTGTAAGAATAAGGATCGTGAAACTTTGGTCCTTCTAGAGAAACACACAGAAATAAGAAGCAAAATTTTTCTAAGTTTAAATAAATGCTTATTGTGACTTGTGGAATTCCATAGTTTATTGGCTTTATTCTTGCAAGATCAACATTCTAGTCCGATAGTGGCAGCAATTCTCCTTCACTAGTCCTTGGAAAGACCTTCTCAGACCTTCTATATAGTCAATGAATAGGGAGATAATTGTATATAGATTTGGTTCCCCCATTTTGGACAATGGGTATATATATGAAAAAAAACTTTGATTATTATTGCACTTTTGTCTTGAGTGTTTATTGAATTGCCATTTAAAGCAAATCATCCTTGTGATTAAGTGTGAGCAAAGCAAGTGTAGGGGGGATGGCAGTGGTCTGCAGCACTGTGCCAGCTCCAGGCGACAGTGATGTCAGAGTTGTCAGGGTCCCTGCATTTATGAACAAAAGAGTATAATTTGTCAAATATCAAAGTTAATGTTTAAAAGGTTGACTAGACAAGGTGAGCCACAGGCCTATAGGTGATTGAGACGTGTCCTAGAGTCAAATATGGATGATTGAGGCCTCAAAGTCCATTGTGAAACTAAAAAAAAAACCTTGATTTTTTTTTTTTTAAACTAGCTAACGGCATATGCAGGGGAGGGGATCGTTTGTGGCATATGAAAAGGGTAAAAGCACACTTTCCAGTTGTAGAATCTAAGCAGTCTTCTAAGAATTCATCTGAGCCTATCATAAATAAATTACTTTTTTTAACTGAAGATAAACTGAAGTGTTTTCAATCCAAATGGTAATTTTCAGAAAAGAGTTAATAAAACTGTTAACTTGAGCTACAGCTGCAGTCAGTTATTATCTCATAATAACACTTAAATGCTACAGATGTCCTTAATTCTTAGGAAGGAGAAGCAAAGACAAAATACCTTGCTTTGTGAGCACTTGCTTTGCTAGTGGTTTCCTTATTTTATTTAACACGGTGCAGTTTTACCAACTTTGGCATGCCCCTGCATAATTACAGTTTTGCTACAGAAGCCATTATGAGGTGGTACGTTACCAGGCTTTCGTTTCCATAGCTCCATAATACATTTTAGCAAACCATATGCATTCGTGGATCCTTCCCTCCCAGTCTGGTACCAGAAGCATGTCTCAGTCTAAAACTGGAAAATACCAAAATTTAAACCCCAAAAGATTGGCAAATTTAAAAATTAAAATCTAATTTTTTTTCAAAAGCCTGAAGAGTGTGTGGCCCTGGAAAAATGCCACACAAATATTTCTGTCAGCCTTCCAAGTGGAAGGGGTAGAGATTGAGGGGAGAAGAACTTGGATAGATATGTCTAAAAGCCCTGAAAATGAGAAGTATGGAAGGCAATAAGCACAATAACAAAACCTTAAGTGTTCTCCAAAGGCAGTGTGTTAAGTAATGGGAGAAAATAGCTGTACATTCAATAAATTCAAACGTGCTGAAGAATATATAAATTTATGTTGCTATCTAGTCAAATTTACTGTTAATTGGAGTAGAAAATTAAAGTAACTTATTTGAATGAGGCAATCTATTTCCACGTTTCACATGCCACCTCCTTTTTCTATACCCTTCTGGTGTACAAAACAGGTAAGAGGAGAAATTTTGTCTGTAGAACCAAGTTGAAGCACTCAATGGCATATTGTAAAGAGTGTGTGGTACTTACTGAGATTCAAATTTAATCAAAAAGATCTGAAATTTAACAAGGGTTTTTGCATGAGTTTAGCTTGTTAATGTTCTCGAAATGCACATATTAGGATGTGATTTCTTTTTATTAATTTTTTTCAAGTGATAGACTTTCAGTTTGCACCTTTGTACCCTTCCACTTCCACCCTGAAAATCATTCCACTAAATTGGATGCTATTTTCAATAACCTAGGTTAATCTTGCTTGTTCCATGTTAGCCACATTAAGTATGTCTTTTACTAGCTAGATGGAATTCAGGTTTTTCAATTAAATTTATTAATATGGTTTCTACAATAAATGACATCTAAAAATCAAATTCTAATCACTTAGTCGTATTAGTTGATCAGAATTGTACTATTTTATGAACTGTAAGCATAAAATAAAACCAACTTTTAAAATGTTTAGGTCTCTCTGTGAAAATGATAGATATTAACTTGATGATTACTGATAGAGATTTATAAATCATGTTACTTGATAGATTTTAAATTTTTAGAAAATATTTCCAGAGAAAATAATAGTTTGCAGAATGTACTGGTTTACATAATCCTACATCAGTCAAATAATTTAAGATCTGGCCTTGTACAAGTCAAAGCAGTCAAATATCATGCTACTGTGTGTCTAGTATGTATTCTATGTGCCATAAGAAGGTTAATTATAAAGGAGAAGCCTTGAACGAATTGAAAATGAGATTATCAATCACTTTTCAGGTTGCCTAGGGGCAGTGTGCATTTCTATAATTAAGGGTACACACTTTACCAGAACAAACACAGGGAATAAAAATGCACCAATATCATAATACTGTGTTCATGAAGTTGTGTTCATTTCTTTCCTTAACTGGGCTCAATATGTGAAGTTATTGTCTCAAAATCAAATAATCATTGCTTGCATTATTTTTCAGTAGTTTTAATGAAAAAAAACCCCAAAACACAGAAAAACTAATAAGGTAATGTAAACTTTTTTTTATGCTGCCTATAATTATTAGGAAAAATATGGTAGCCACTAAAGAACAGTTTGGTCTGTTTTTGATTAACCCAGGGCAGATTATCCAGTTTTGGGATTAACTCAACCATAGGATTGGGATAGACTCATTAGCAGTAGGCAGGGTGGGTTCTACCACCCTGGTCTGCCACTGGGGGCTGATCCACACAGGTGTCACAGGTTCCTCTTTGCTTTTCCATTTAGACCTTCCTGCATTGTGTAATCTGTCTTACATAAAGTAGCTTGCTCAGGTTTTGGGTTTGTTGTTGTCTGTGGTTGGTTGGTTTCTTTGTGTTTTTTTGTTTGGTTTTTCTGTGCTATTCACATTGTGAAAAAAATGTAGGTAGAAAAAGCACATGAGTCTGAACTTGAAACTAGAGTTTGCCTTAATTAAATAAAAATACAAAAAGGAATATTCCATGGGGTTTTACCTTCCTGAAGATCTCTGTTCTCTCCCTTTGAAAGGAAATTTGTGTGTGTTGGAGGTTTAGCCCTCCTAGCATCTAGTGTTTATCATGAAACACATGAGCTCTTCTAAGCCTATTGTGTAGCACAACTGGTATAATTAGATCCTTTCTCAGACTCCTGGGGTATGTTAAGAATAGTTAAATTGAATTGTCTTGTGTTACTGTAGATCATACCTGTGTCTCACTGATCTAGTTATGTGGCATAGATACTGTACACTTTCCTCTTCCATCATTTTATCTTGCCCTTTTAGCTCATCGACTTCTATTGTTAAGTGTATCTTTTCACTCAGATTCCCACAGAAGTTGTTTCTGTATTTGCTGTCTGTAAAGATTTTATTCACCTTCAGAAGTTTTTATACCGAGCTGTGTCCGCTTCAAATGATATAATATACAACTGTTTTGCCCAATGTTTCCACTGAGCTGTAGTATTACAAATATATTCAAAAACACTGTAGTGGGTGTCTCTAACACTGTATGCCTCCAAAGAAGCTCATCATAGTTTTAAGAACAAATTTAATAGAAAATCAAAACCAAAATTGTTTGGTCGAATCTAAATCCATCTTCAAAGGCAGGACACAGTTGAACGTGACAACTGAAGTTGCCTACAATGTCATTCTGAATTATATTAGCAGCAATGGGTGAATATTCCGTACCTAAACTGATAGAAAAGACTTTTTCTTATTTTTATTTTAATCCTCTCCTTTGTGTGCATAGACAAAATAAGTCAGGTGAAGAAAATGTAGTTGAACAATCACTTGGACTCTTTGCGAACCCCGTATTTTACTGTGTTGTGAACTGTACGCTTCATTAAAAGTCAAAGCTACAACTCTGATAAAAAGAAAGCAAATGTAATTGTCATGTCAAGCTGCAGCACAAAACAAATAAAATGCGCATAGATGTGTATTAAAATGATATGTCTAAAGCAGAAGTTAATTTAAAAATCTGCTGTGTACAGATAGGTAGAACAGAGACCCGTGAGATCTGTACAGTAATATTAAGTTATTGCAAAAATTAAATGCATCAAACTATTAGAGCTATTAAATAAATGGTATTTCAAGAGATAATCTGTGCATTTGACAGCCCTTTACTTAGTAAAACACTGTGAAATACAGCTATTTACACAACAGTCTATGTGGTTTCTTATTTCTCACAGTGTTTCAAATTGCACTTCTTCCAGTTTACCACTTGTCAAATGTAATAGTTGCCATTCGCCTTTATTAAAGTTCAGAATATTGCTGTGTTAAAGATTTGTTGCCAATAACTGTCAGGGAAGCTTGTGATGATTGTATTAAAATGCTTTACATCTTGTTTTGCTTATTAGTAAAATCAGATTTTTTTTTTCTTCCTTAAGGAGGAAAAAAAAAGAGGTTTTTTTTCAGCAAATTTAATAAAGAATCTTAATTTATAAAATCAAAAGCTGTATTAAATGATTTAGTGTGGTAATCCCATTATTTAACTGAGATCAATAGTTACTCGAGAATAAAACAGCTACTTAATACCTACATCTGTTTAATAAGGGTAGGAATATTAGAAATGAGGTACAGCTCATCAGATTTTAACCAACTTTTTTTCTAACAGAGCTTGAAAAATAACAAATTTATTTCTACCTTTTTCTTCTCTATGTTGAAAATCAATGTGCTGTATAGTAGGAAATACTGGTTTTGGAAGAGAGCTAGCACTTGCAAATGAGTTTCACTGGGAATTTGGGGGGGGGAAAAAATGCATGTGTGTATACTTGTAAGAGTGCAGTAGTGCATAGCTATATGCTAATGACTAATTTCCTTACCCTGACTGTAACTTGTTCCTCCTGAGGCTGTTTCAAAATGTCATTGTTTTCAAAATCAGGACAAGGGGTATAACATTGTCTAAGCTATTTAAAAAGCACTTTTGGCTGTTTTTAAAAGGGTTGAGATTTCCTAGCAGACCATGCTTCTTGCTTTTTCTGTTACTTACATTTCCTATATAGCATAATGCTGATCAGCCTGGAGAAGAATCCACCTTATGCCCCTTGTATCGAACCATATGTTCCTCAATATAGTCTTCCGGGAAGGTAGAAGGTTTAAAATGCTAACTAGTGAAGTAACATGAACTAAATGAGGTGGTGCAAAGGAATAGAATTTCTGAATCTGTGTGGACTCTGATCCAAGTAGCATCAGGCTGCGTCTTATGCTGTAAGCGGTGCTCTGGGAAGCCCAGTGTGTGGCCTGTACCAAAGCTGTTCTGCTGAGTGCCCAGAAATTCTCCAGCTGTTTTCAGCTGCCTCTGCTCAGGTAACTATGGTATTTGCAGCATGTTCCCTGGTGTGATGTTCCCAAAACAGGCTGTGTTCAGGTGATGAAAGTGCAGCACACGCAAGGTTGGTTGGGTTTTTTTAATGAGTTGCACTTACTTTGGGTGCCTGAAAAGTTCCCTGAAACCTACGTGGTCCAGGTCAAACTTGGTGGGTCTAGAAAAGCAGGAGTATAATTTGGAGAACAGTGTAAAAATACGTGTAACCGCAGGAGGCATTATTCCCCTAAATTCAGCTATGCTGAACTTCATTTGAACAATGTTTGCTTAAGAGTATTTTTTAATATTTCTATCCTTAAAACATTTATTTCTTTTACTAAGAAGCTGTATCTTCATCTAACTTTCTTATGCTAGATTTCACTGCTCCTGTTTTTCCTTTAGGTGCTCAGGTGAAGCTGGGATTTTAACCTCTAGGTCACACGTTCAGCTTTGTCTTATGTCATTACTGGTAGATGGAGTCACATTTGAGGAACTGTGTGAGATGAATGTGGAATCTCCGTGACATTTTTAGTAGCTTTAATCCATACAGTTAAAAAAATAAAAGTAAAAATTCTCATTTCACAACTGAGGCATCATCCTGCTGCACCAGGGTGGATTGAGTTTAAAAACATGCATCATTTGTCTACATTGTCCCTTTTCCCTGAATAGACAGTTTTAAAACCCGTAAACCCCAAAACTTTTATTAAAAAAAAAAAGTCAGAACAGACCTTTACATACGTGTGAAATTTGCTTATGACTTAGGTTATGATCCATTGGTAGATAGGTTTTTCCCATTGGTGCATTTCTTCTAATATTTCACAGATGCCACTTTTAAAGTGATTATAAGTGTGTGATAAGTGCACTGATCGGTTTGATTTGTATTTCTAGGGTTGAAAAAGAGCACGGAAGGGTATGGACCTTTGCTGAAATGAGTTCTTTTCCTTGTGTGTGCAAAATAAGGACAAGTGAGGGAAGAAAGTTGGGCTATGATGATAGTAGTAGTGTTTGGTTACTCTTGGTTATGTTTAGTTTGGCAGTGCTGCAAACATGGAGTCA
Source organism: Chloroceryle inda (assembly GCA_027560095.1). Taxonomy (NCBI): domain Eukaryota; kingdom Metazoa; phylum Chordata; class Aves; order Coraciiformes; family Cerylidae; genus Chloroceryle; species Chloroceryle inda. The sequence goes on along the minus strand of JANHFY010019626.1, from coordinate 3,339 downwards.
TGATGAGCTATGTTTTTCCATTTTCTGTTGCGTATATATATGTACATGTTTTCTTTGGGACTGGTAGAGAAGTAAATGTCATAGGATACCCTGGATGCACAGTTACGATGTTACTCAAAATGAGAACAAGTTGTTAAAGTTTTACAAATCCTGGGTGTTTTTGTTACAAGTATAAATAATATAATTTTTTTAGGTTGGTTTTTTTTGAGTGCTTTTTTAATGGATAGCTTACAGAATAGGAAATGAAGCAGATGTTTCAACAGATGTCACAGGAGCCTCTGGAGGGAATGGCTGTTCCCTGCACCAGCACCATTAGAAAGTTACAGAAAGGCAGGGTGAAATCTAGAGTTGTGTAGCCTGAGGTCCTGTGAGCTAGAACGCAAAGGCTTTGAGATTACAGTTAAGACTGGCGGATTCTACTTTTATTCTTGTCAGGCCATAAACTCAGAAACCATCACAAACAGTATTTTTCCTCCTTTGGAAACTATGAAACTGCCTTCAAGGATTGAAGTGACCCTCTGCAAGCTCTTGTGTAAAGTGCTCCATCTCTAAAAGGAATGTCAGAAGCAGATTCCCTGGCCTTGAGAGGAAAAACCTTTCTCTGGATGCTGCAGAGGTGTGCTCCATGGAGGAGCTGCCAGAAGGAAATTAGGCACATATATCTGGAAATAGGTTTTCCGGGCTGGAGAAAACTGCTGAAGTGAAGGAAAGATGAAGAATTAAAAGCAGTTTTATGAAAAGGTAGAATGGGATATGAACTTCAGGCTCTTGCTGCACAGCTAAGTGGTAGCAGTTGCAGCATTTAGTCAGCTCTAAATTGAGACTGAATTTCACAGCAAGAAGAATTGCAGCAATGTCCACATACTGTCTAGCAGTGCACAGCTCAGAAAACATCTTTCCTATCACCCCCCCCGTATTTTCTTCTTAATCAAAGTGCCTTTCATAGTTCTAATAACCATAAAAAATGTTTGTGTTAAAGTGAGATGATAGGCAACTCAGTTATCTTTATTCTATCACGTGCAAAAATGTTTTTTACACACTGTACGAACATTGGCTTCAGTGGTCCTGAGTAAGCACGGTACTTGTAGGTTATTCACGCCATGAATGTGATATGCTCCATTCTGTAGATGTAGTTTTGTGGAACAACGTCATCTTGCTAATGAATGCCAACATAAGAAAAAGGAAGACCCTATTTTATTTGGGAATAAAAGGTTTAGTCAGTGAGCTTCCAAACATATCTGACTCTTCTGTCTGAATGACATAAAGCTGCAGGGAAGATAAAGTGATAGGTCTTAGGAGTCAAGAAAACCTTTCGAAATGCAAAACAAGCCTTTGTCTTTTTAATTACCCAGAGTGGGCTGTTGAAAGGAGCGGGATAACGAGAGGGCAAAGGTAAAGAAAGCAGCTCATGATTTCTCATATTGCTGAACTTGCCCAAATCTGCAGAGGCAGGAAACTTAGTTTTCCGGTTCATTAAGGGTGGCAAGCTGTCAGTCAGCTGCTTATGAATCAGCTCAGTTGAGAGAGGGCACATGCCTTGGTTGTTTACAGAGCAATCTTGTGACTGCTGCACAAACGCTTTTGCAGCCACTGCTGGCACAGCGCTTACTGCAGTGGCACATTGCTTTGATTTCAGATATGCTTCCCAGTTCGCATCTACTTTCCTATGTCATCACAAATCAGCTTAGAGGGATGTAGAGCACCCTAGAGTTTAAGTATTTCAGAACTAAAATTGACATGCTGTATTTTACCTGGGATTGACTATGTCTAACGGTTCATTTAATCTGTGAGTTACTGTTTCTAAGAATAAATTATTGCAATAACTTAATACAGTGGGAATCTGTAGTACAGAAACAGAATTATTTCTCCTGCAATGTGAAGAACAACAGTCCTCCTACTTCAGGAGGAAAAAGATTGCTAGGGCCAGAAGGAGAGAGAGATTAAAATATTAAGAGGATTTCAGAATTCCTGACAAAAGAGTTTTGCTTCATGCTTTTCCAACATGAGATGCACAAAATGAAGGGGAGAGGAAAAAAAAAACCAAAATGAAACAGGGCAAAACAAAACATAAAAATATGAAGCGGTAAGAATGTATGAAGTTTTCTCTTAGGTTGGGGTTTTCTGTTTAGCAGTTCATTTGCATTTGATTTCAGGAGTATTTTTGACTCAGAGCTGTATGGAGTGGCATGAAGAGTAGCACTAAGTGTGTGAGTGTAGAAAACACTGAAGAGCTCTAACAAGAGGAGCGGAGCAGAACCTGGGACCATTCTGGGCTACCCTTCCCAGAACAGGGTGATGCTCTAAAGAGAGCTGACATCAAATGGAAAGCAAACATTTGCTGAGAGGAAGAAAAATACCCTACTGAGGCAACAGTTGCCAATCCCTTATGATACAACAGATTACTATGGCTTAAGTCTCACAGCATTTGGACTAAAATAATATTTTAGTGCAATTATTGCAAAAGGATTACATTATTGTATTATCTGCTACCCAAATGGAAAGAAATGTCAAATTCTTAGTTGTGAAAATATAAGTGTCTGGAACAGTGTTCAGAAAGATGTCTTCCATTCCTTTTCATTATATCATTTAGTAACTCCTGAAAAAAACAGAATAGTTTCAAGGGCTTTGGAGATGTTTATTGCTATTTTCTCATGTACCGTAAAGCTCATTATTTGTACTTCCAGCAGAAAGCTGATTTGCAGATGTGGAGAATGAAATTTATGGCAAGAAGTAGAGGACTCCAGTGAGTTTAATACTGTCCACAGTTCAATTGAAATAAATCCAGAGCAACTGCATTTAAATATAATAGTTGCTTCAGAACTTTTCCTTTTTATGAGAATACCTTTAGTGTCCAATGTGGGTTTTTTATTACTACTTATTTACCAAGAATCATGTAACTTGAGACCATTAAAAAGGGAATCAAGAATTAAATGTTAGATATTTGTGACCCTTATTAGAACATCTGCTTTATTGCTAGAAGTCATCCTGTTGTGGGTTTTTGGTGGTGGTTTCTTGGTTTGGTTTTTTTTTTTTTCGGTTGGTTTGTTTTAAGTAATGCACAGTGAAAATATACAAAGAGTGTCTTACATGGTGGAGATTAATCCAAATGGAACTGTATCTGTATTACACTGATGTATACACTTTCTTGATTTATAAGATCCAGTATAAGATACTAAATACAGCCTTCTACTGAGCTGTGAGAAATGATACTCTGATGATGCTCTGTTTCAGGAAAGTGCCAATGCAGGTTGCCCCCCCCCCCCCCCCCCCCCCCCCCGCCCACCGCCACCACACCAACCCCCAACCCCCCACCGCACCACCCTACACGAGCATATATGA